>CM062825.1:8424469-8639931 GCA_031772345.1 Himalopsyche anomala | reverse complement strand
AAAATACCGCGCACGCGCATGGCCATACCCTCCCTGGAAGATCAACAAAGAACCTGAAAGGACAGTTTACACTCGCCCCCCGACCTCAAAAATCACCAGCCCATGGACAACAACACATGGCGTGCAGTTACGACCAACTACCAAACATGTGAGTGAAAATTTCCCTCCACCTCCCCTCCTCCGTGAAACTGAACACGATCGACTCCTTGGGGGACTCGTCAGAGCCCTGCAGGAGTCGATCGCGAACAGCCAATCAGCTCTACTCCACGTTTGTGAGACTCTAGCGAAGACCAATACAGGCAATCATTATGGCTCGCGCTAAAACACAACCGACCTCACTACAGATAGCGTTCTGGAACGCCAACGGCTCTCTTCGTAAAGATAAGAACGAAGTTCAACATTTCCTTCAAACACACGACATTGACGCCCTACTCGTTAATGAGACTTTTCTAAAACCCGCGACACCGTTTTATTTTCCGAACTATGTTACCCACCGAACCGATAGGGTGCACGCGCGTGGCGGCGGAACCGCTATTTTTATAAAATCACACATAGATCACTGTGGCATCTCCCAAATATCGCGACCGGCAACATCGAAAATAGAATCAACCGCAATATGCGTTAATACAAAAAATGCCGGCAAATTAAAATTAATATCAATTTATTGCCGCCCAGTTGGTCCACTGGAACCAGCAGATCTAGAAAATCTGCTGTCCGATGATATCCCCGCTACCGTAATAGCGGGAGACTTCAACGCAAAACATGCAGCTTGGAACAGCCGCATAACAACGAGCCGCGGGAAGATGATTCACAAATTTGCATTAAATAATAACTCTGTCATAGCGGCCCCATTCGAGCCGACAATCTACCACCCGTCAACGAGAACAGAGGATGTTCTCGACTTTGCTATCTTGATTGCGGCATCGCACACTCCGCAGATAAGAGTTGTCAACGAATTAAACTCAGACCACCGGCCGGTCCTCTTATATCTCGGCGACCCTCTCGACCCTCTCGCTATTGTGCCTAACAACACCAGAACGAAAGTGTCCTGGGAAGACTTCAGCAAACATATCACCGACAATCTCATAAGCCCTGTTAACCTTACCAATGCGGCAGACATTGACAGGGCGGTTAACGATCTAACGAACTCGATACGCATCGCGACGGAGTCTGCTACGATCAGCGTTCCCGCGAACGAATATAGACCTGACATCCCAACAAGGATTAAAAACCTTATAAGGGATAAAAACCGTGCGACAAAGGAATGGCGACACCACGCCAACCCGATAGCGAGAACGCACAAAAATCGACTCATCGCGGAGATAAAAATTGCATTGAAGGAACATCGTACGTCTTCACTCAATGCATATCTCACTGGGTTAGAAAAAGGAGGACAACCTTATTGGACTCTTAATAAAATACTCAGATCCCAAAAATGTACAATTCAACCGCTTAACGGTCCGAATGGCCCGGTGTATACAGCCGTGGAAAAAGCTGAGACTTTTGCAAACTCACTCGAGAAACAATTCTCGCCGAACGATTTCGATCCAAACGATCAAGCGATTAAGACCCGCATAGAAAACATATCCGCTAAATACATTCAAATCACTAACGAGATACAACTATCTCCACCCGCGACACCTATCAAACCTGCTACCACGGGTGAAATAGAGACTAGAATCAAACGCTTATTAAATCGTAAAGCTGCAGGCAACGATAAAATAAAGCATAACACGCTCAAACACCTTCCCGGGAATGGTGTTGAAGCGCTTACATCGATAATAAACGCCTGCCTTAACGTCCACCACTTTCCGACCGCCTGGAAAGCAGCGGATGTCATACTTATACCGAAACCAGGTAAATCACCGGCGATCCCCGAAAACCATAGACCCATAAGCTTGCTCCCGTCGATGGGTAAGCTTCTGGAACGCGTAATTAAATCTCGATTGGAGGAATTTGCTCTGGAAAAAAAGCTCATACCGGATGAGCAACACGGCTTCAGAAGCAAACATTCCACCAACCATCAACTACTTAGAGTAGTGGAATTCATCACGGAAAGTTTTAACCGCCGATGTTTCACTACCGGCCTGTTCCTAGATATAGCCAAAGCCTTTGATAAGGTTTGGTACGAAGGTATGATAGTTAAACTTTCCGAGGCCGGCCTCGAAAATCCGATGCTTGGACTAATAAATTCATTCATTTCAAACAGAACGTTCCGCGTAAAATTCAATGGCGTAAAATCGACGACGCGCACGCCAACAGCAGGTGTACCACAGGGATCCGCCTTATCGCCCTTATTGTACAACCTTTACACTCACGATATTCCGTTACCAGACTACATACCCGGAAGCAACGAAACAATCATTGCACAATATGCCGACGACACAGCCATCCTAGCCAGATCGCTAAACAGGAACAGAGCCACCGCGCTTGTACAAAAAGCAAGCACGGACATATCCACCTGGTGCTCCGACTGGAGGATCCAAATCCACCCGGAGAAAAGCACTGCGATAACTTTCAGTCGTAGACCTAACAGACACAATAAGGACATTAAAGGCATCCGGATGCATAACACCCACATTCCGTGGGCCCACACGGTTAAATACCTTGGGCTCACGCTAGACTCACGATTAACCTTCTGCAAACATATTGCTGAGAAAAAACGCCAGGTGTCGCAAATCACTGGTCGACTCTATCCGATGATTGGCCACAAGAGTAAACTTGCCGTAAAAAGCAAATTACTATTGTACACCGCGATTACAAGACCGATCATGACCTACGCGTGCCAAGTATGGGCACACGCGGGCATGAATCGTATACGGACACTACAGACAATACAAAACAAAGCACTTCGCATGGTCACGGGAGCACCCTGGTTCGTGCGAAGTTCCACGTTACACAAAGACATGAACCTAGACCCGATCCTTGATCACGTCATAAAACTGTCGAAGAAGTTCTATAGTGACATGGCGGATCATCCTAACCAATCTATCAAAAATTTACTTAACGACTACATTGATTACCCTCACACAAACATAGCGCGACCGCGGAGAGTCCTCCTACTGAAACCTCCTTAGCCCCCCCCCGATCCCCCACATTCACATGTTTGGATATCAACATCTGCTAAAACCCCGATCTCCAAAACCTGAACGACTGCCACAAAAACAAAACAAAAACCAAAGACCACGCACCCGCCTACGCCCAGGTAAATCCTGGACGCTATGCGGGAAAAGCAACATCAAAATACACCAGATGAAAGGGAAATTGGAGCTCGGCTCCACCAGCCCCATAATTTGATGTATAGATATCAATCAACATGCTTAGAGAAATTCGTAATGATATTTATTAAGATATAACTTATCTGAAGCTCTTAAAGGAAATTTTATAAAAAAACTGAATTTTCACATGGTGCACGAAACATTCTTGCGCAGATTGTACTTCCAAATCGAGCCTAGATCTTTGTTTATTGTGTTCTTGTGTGGACATGTGGCTCTTCAATGACGTTAATTACAAGAAGGGATACGACCCGAAACATAATTTTATGCTCTGCGAATTATGGTTACTGATTTATTTACTAACTGTTTTACAAAATGCTATTGCAACAAATAATAAAAATCATGTGACTGCCAAAAATCACTGATAGATGTGTGTAGTATCCCATATATGAAGAAATAATAATAATAATTAATAAAAAATTTGAATCAAATTACATATAAAAAGTTAATAAACTATACAAAAAAATAACAATGTAAAATTAGACAGGTAAAAATATGTTTACATTATTAAAATGCTGATTCAACAGATGAAATTAAATTGATAGCTTTATTGTTATACTAGCTGTGTTACTAATAGGGATTCAAACTCGGATATTCGAATATTCGATATCCGGATATATTCGGCCCTTTTTAAGCTATTCGATATTCGGATATTTGGGGAAATATCCGAATAGTATTCGCAATAATTTGTAATGAAATATTTTACAAAATCTACGAAAGATCACATCACAATTTCTTCACATATAATTATGAATACCCCAGGTAGTGGAATTTTTGCCTTCGCCCAACTCGTATGCTATCAATATCTTAAAATAATACTTAAGTTTGACGAATCGGCTCGGACTCGGGGCTAAAAAAACCTTTAATTCCCGTAATTTCATTAGTAAAAAAAATACCGTTGGAGTAATCCGATGCAGCTTCAAATTTTAAATATTGTAATACAATGGTAAAATATTAGTAAATAATATTGAAATGTGTATTTATATGTATTGTCTCCATCTAAGATTTTACAGAGTGGGAAAATATTTAATCTTAACCCTCCAAGGACGAGCGTGACCATATGGTCACAGTAAACACCGTTGTCTATTGATCCCACTATTCATCCTTTTTCTACCTGAATACATAAAATTATTTACAGTTCTTTTGCTAATATATTTGTATTGAAATTATGTTGATCTAAAGAGGTAAATATTTTTAAAAATTTCACGTTTTTCAACCCCGAATGTTTGCGTGCCCATACGGTCACGCTCGTCCTTAATACTGTCCGTAAACAATATTACACGGTAATAAAAGGATGAGCATGACCATGCGTCATGCAGGGTTTCTAAACAACTTTGCGGTTTTTTTTTTTAATTTTTGTTAGGAATAAAAGTTATCCGTGACTTCAATATGACTTAAAAAATATTTGTTTTATCGAAAAAAAGCTCTCGTCTCTGGAGGGTTAAATTATTATAAAATGTATATCAGTGAACAAGGAAACGTTCATTGTGCAACATCTCTTGCGAGTTATAAGATTATTTAGTAAAAACTTCGAGGCCACTGTCTACTAGAAAAAGCAGCCGATAATTCCTTGTTTATTAAATCATAATTTAAAAATATTTTCTTTATAATTCTAATAATTTTGTAAAAATTTTTAGCCATTACAAAACGCTCGGAAGTATGGACTCATTTTGTGAGAAAGGATAATAATTCACATTCAGCGGTGTGTAATGAATTTTTAAAATTTGAATTAATGACTTTCATTAAAAATGAGCTTGTTCCGAAAAAATATCCGGATAGTTTCAGTTTTATTATTCGATATTCGAATAGTTGGAATCCCTAGTTACTAACTGTGACATGTTTCTTGATTCTTTGAAAAGCATCTTCAGACAAAATGTATTGTGAAATGAATAAGAACCCATTTGATTTTTAATATTTCTTTCGGTGATTATCGATTAATGTATTTCAGTTTGAAGCCATGGCTGTCTGTGATGCCTAAAAAGTCTCTCCCACCAATCATAAAAACGGGATGTAGCATGAGCGATTATCTAACCACTAGTGTTGTACTAGCCATATCCTTCTATTTCTACTCTCTTTGAAAAACGAGAGGTTGAGCAATTGAGTAACAAGCAGTTCAAATCTGATAGACACTTGAAACAAACTCCATTAGGAGGCTATATTATGCTCTAGATTAAGAACGAACATCGCACCATTTCGGTGAAAATATATTTAATTATGTGATGAAATAGGCATCTTTATTAAGGGAATCCAGGAAAGAGAAGTATATTATTTAAACATTTAGTATCTTTTACTGGTCTGGTACTCTTTTATACGATAATTTATCGAACGAAATCATTGGGACATTAAAAAATGGTTTCTCTAAAGATACAGGGTTTTGATTGAATGACATATTTCGAATACAAATAACTATTTATATTAACACGTCTACGTACCCAGAAGTAGTCTTCGTTTTTCGCTATATAGTTGTTCTATTATAAACATTCCGGCGGCTCCGAGAATACCGATAACGGCCGCCCCAAACATTGTTCGCGTCATGAAAGCACTCGAGTTCTCCATGTTTTTCACACGAAATCACGATTGACACAAGAAATGTAACCCGCCTCTATGTTTCTTCTTCCTTCAATCAGTAGAAGAATTTTTGCCCTGGTGTAATTTTACGATCGTTTTCAGCAAACAAAGCAAAGTGCAAAGTATCGTGCGGTACCGTTTGCTGTTTACCAAAAAAAAATACTTGACAGGTATTGGCGCGCATATTTTCACATTGACACTAGTAGAATACGGAATTTACGTTTTGAATTATAATAACTATTTTGAAAATACCCTGAGGAAAAGTATACAAGTCTATGCCTGAGGATATTTAACTTAAATGAAAAAATATAACCTTTTAAGAAAACAGAATTTTGGCTTTGACAGCTAAAATGCACAAGTCGTAGTGTTGCAAAATGTAAATTCTTGTCATTGCCATTGCATAATGTTCAATGTGCAATAATACTACAAATAAATATTTTGTTTTAATTTTTATTTGGCTATAAACGAATTAGAAAAAATCCAGTCGTCGTTTCCCGCACAATATATCTTATGTGGGTTTTAGCACATTTGAAGATAATCGAAAAACTGTTTTGAAAATTTAAAGATTTTTAAATTGTATTATTCTTATTAGCTGTAGAGTTACATTTAATGCCTTATTTATTAAAAATGGAATTCATATAAAATTTGCATTAAGACTGACTATTTTTTCTTCAAATTTGCACATAGGATTATTGTGTCTTGTTTACGTCACATTAATTTTATATACGCCACGGAAACTTACTGTTTAAACAAATCTCTGATGTATGCAGCTGGTTCATGTTAATAAAAGTTATTTTTATGTTCTGAATGCTTATACTGTACAAGTCAACTACAATTTTTGAAAGCTTTATAGACTCAGCCGAGAATAGTGGCTTTATTTAGCTGTCAAAAATTATGATAATCAAATAACAAGTTATCAAAGCGAGCCACAGTTTGCCGACCCCTGTACTAGCCTAAGATAGATTATTTAAAATAAGCGACAAATTATAAATATTACCAATATTAGCGATTTAAAAAAAAATGTTGGGCAGTCAAAACACGCCGCAATACAGGTTGCAAAAAACATCATTTACTGTAATTATAAAATATTCAAGGATATGTTGGAATCCTCAGTCAGTTAATTCATGATTTTTTGAAATGTCATTGTATACTTAAAAATAAAACTTACGTATGCAATTACTTTTCATATATATTAAAGTTCATGAATTTTCTGTGATCAATCCTGACGATTTGTGAAAAGTTTAGTTTGAATATATTTCCAAAAAAGATATATGTGTAGGTATTATATTTTATTTTTCAAAGAAATACACATCCTGCTCTCTAGTGCCATACGTATACCTTGCGCGGCACTTAAAAGGTTATCATTTTATTTTTTGTAATGGTAGTATGAAGAAATAAAAATAACAAATAGATGAAAAATGTTTTATTAAAAAATTTAAGATAATACATCACGCATAGATGGACGGATAATTATTATAACAAATATGATATAATTTTTCAAATAAAAATAAGGCACTTAAAAATAATATTAAACTAATGGACTGTTTCACTTTGTTACACATAATAATATATCTTTTCTGGATACTTAAAATGGGGCCCAGTGTCCCCCGATAAGCCACAGATAAATTTTATTCAACAGTAGATAAAGTTAATAAAATGTTGATGTCATTTTTAAAAAATATCTCTTGATATAATTATGCAACTCTGAAAAATCGAAAATAGAGTTATACATGCAGTTATGTGTAAAATTTTGAACTGAATCGGGTTCGGTAATAATTAAAAAATGACACATTGTCTGGGTCATTACACGAATAGTTCATAAAGTCCTATTACTAAACCCGACCTAATCTATAACCGCGTTCAATATGTTTGTCAAATGTTAAAAATTATAATTCAAGACACATAAGACATATTTCTTCATTGCATACATAATAATATTGTCATTGATACTATAATTGGTTGTACGTCAAGAAATTTATTAAAAAAATATTTAGCACTAAACATGTGTTCTTAACCTTTAAAGGAGTATAGATGTACATGTATGTTGGCGCCATTTTTCTGTAAATTAGTATGGAAGTACTTTAAACTAAACACAGGAGTGTCTGTCTGTAAGCAAATATATGCTGTAAGTATGAATTACATATGGGAAAAAGTCACAAAATTGCCATGTTAAGAAATGGCAGTAGATTAAAGTAAGGTGGGTATAAATCTATTCACTCCTCTAAATTAGTAAAAACACAATATTCCTTTGTACTTCGTTCCACTTTATTTAATACGTCAGGACCGGTTTCGCTCATTACGAGCATCGTCATCAGTTGACGATGCTCGTAATGAGCGAAACCGGTCTCATAAAGTGGAATGAAGTACAAAGGAATATTGTGTTTTTACTAATATAATGCCTTTCCACCAAGTATTGACAGTGAACACCCTAAAAGTGAACACTCCTCTAAAGGTTAAAATTGGTAATGAAATCGTACTGTGTTTATACCACTTGCCAACTACTTTAATGTCAATTTTGATTATATGTGATGTACAACCTATTGCAGAATCAACGATGAACTTAATTTTAACGTATCAGATCCACAGATGGAATGATTAATAAGAAAAATTGTGGATTCCATTCGAAATATAATACTATGAAAATATAAAAATTAGTCTTATCTTCACAGAGAATAAATAAAAAAATAACCTACTATATAAGATTCCACAAAATCATACAAAGAAACGCAACATTTATGAATACTTACAAAAATAATACAGTTTGGACGGTAACGCATATATCCTAATCCATTAATATCTTTCGGAATTACTACAATAAATTGTGTTGCTAAAGTAAATATTATATCTGTGAGAAAGTTGATATTGTCTGAATCCTTTGCACGCAACTGTCGCCATAGAGGGCAGGGCGTTGATGTTTTTTCTTACAACTCGAATACCACTGCTATGGTGGTAAGTCTATGATATGAAATTTATTATATATTATATATGGATGGATAATTATGACCCAATAAAATGTCATATGTCAGCAGCAATGGCAGCCTGTAAATTTTCCTCGCAACTAACCTCCTGTCTTAGATCATCGTCTGTCTTAATAAAATATAATGTATGTTGAAGGATAAAAAATAAGCAATTAAAGTATAAATGACCATGGAGCAGAAGGCACTTTAATAATATGGAAAAATTCTAGTAGTGTTCGAGTGCAAAGGGCTAATTTTTATGTTTGGGGTTTTATTATTTAACCCTTTGCATTCCAGGGCACCAGTTTTTAATTCTTCAGCCACTATCAACGTGACACCAATAATTCTGTTTCTATGTGATGTTGTCAAGTGCAAAGGGTTACAATTTAGAATATGGGTTGTGTATAGAAATTAATAAATAAGTGACACATTCCAATATAGAAATGTAAAATTTTGTATTTTAATAAAAAGCATATTTTTGTATTAGGTGCATATCCTCATCGTACAAGTGAAATTAACAAAATGCAGTTTGCTCAAAAATGATAGCTGACTGCAAAAATGTTCAAAAAAAATAAAAATATACACATGTAATACGAGGTTCTTTATGATTGATTGAATATTTTAAAAACGGTTCCCTTGGTCACTTTCTCTTGTATCGACTACACTATTTATATTTTTTAAAAGTATTTTCTTCACACAAGTGAAACCGGACGAAAGCAATATAACATTTAAGATTTCACAAACACAATAGCTAAAAAACAAAATCAGAAATATAGATATGATATGCAGAAAATACACTAAACCAAATCAGCAAATACCTAGATGGTTTTCAAACATTCTTTCACATCCAAATATTATATTTTTCATAAACTACGATAACAGGCACAAAAAGATATCTACATTATGTGTTACATAATGTGGTAATTATTGACTAAACAAGATGTTAATTACTTAAGATGCATTTCATCTGTATCACTGTTGGGTATTTGAGATACAATTCAATTATCGATTTCATTTTAAATATTTTATGATTTAACTTTTGGTTGTGGACAAAAAAGACACTATAAGATAATAATATTTTTTCTAGAAACAATTATATCCATAATAGATGACAAAAATATAATAGAGTAGAAATTTAATAGTTGAATTAATACTAAATTCAGATAAATCTTGCGGCATGCATGACGCATCTCAAATCATGTTATTTGTATCCCTAGCGTTACAAAAATGTCAAATGTAGATAATAATCTAAACATAATTAGAGTATATTGTGCTATAATACATTACCACACGAATTAATAATGATTTGGTGAGATTTTAACAATTTGAACATACACAAAGGCACTCATGATAATATGTGGCAAATATCAAAGGCAATCATAGTATGAAGTCGTGACATAAAAATGCCATCCTAAACGAGTAACAAAAATTTCATAATAATATTGTACAGTAGAATTGTGGATAGAACAACCTATTTTTCACAGCAGACCTGCAACAAATATACAATTATTATTTAATTTGAAATACATGGTAAGTTTGTCAACACAATTACTGTTCATGGCATCACACTCAATTTCAGGGTCAACATGTAATATTTTTTTGCAGGGTATTATCATGATATACATACCGGCCGATTCATCCAACCGGCATGGTGGAAACTGTGCTGTGCGGCGTGGTTGGTCGAGAACCGGCCAATGAATGCGTCGTTGACGCGTTCAACGAAGCCATCGTGCCCATCTATTGAAATTCCAGCCAAATAAATTTAAATTCATTAACATACTTTATACCAATCAGTGACAACTCTACACAAGATAGTCTTCCATTAGGTATTTTATATTTGTTTGAATTGGTCAGATGAATAATTATCAAAAAAACATTTAAATAACATGTGACAAGTATTTATCCTCTTTCCAGAACCACTTTCAGAGTCTGAAATGAGTGTCACTCGTTGTAATAGGTTGCAGTAAAAGATTTGCAAAAGGAAACATCTTTCACTCTCACAGAATGTTTTTCAACTGCACTGCCCTATTCAGCACATTTTAGGCAATGCCAAAACTGATAATCTAAATTATTTACTTATTTTAACTATCTTCCGTAGTTTCAATAATTTTCATTTACAAAAAGGTAAAAATAGCAAAGTATTGAAAAAAAATCATTTGTCACATAAATCACTGTGTAATATCAATATGTAAAGAAATAATGATAATATGAAAATTTCAATTAAAAATAGACAACCCAACACTTTGATGCACATACTGCTTGATATATGATTTTTTTTAAGACTCACCCTTAAGTGCGCCAGATCCTCCAGTTTCGTGAGATCCGACAGCTCAATGTAAAGACTGTAGACCAGGAGCCAGCCGTAAGCACTGCCCAGGATAAAAACGATCCAGCACAGCATCATTATGACGTTGTATGCGAATATGAGGTCATTCACGATAGATGAAAATATGAACGCGAAGAAACGGAACAGTGTAAATGCTGCAAAGCAGTATATCCATGGAAGAATCTTTTTCTCGTGTTCCTATCGACAGCAGAAAAATAAAAAAAATAGTATTTTAAAATGTGTAAATAGGATAAAAACCAGATAAAATTTCATCTGCGTGTTGACAAACAACGTGTATTATTTGAGAAGCTTCATTAGTTTATTAAAAAAATATTAATACTAATTAAATGAATAATTTTACTATTTGGTTTGTCTGAATTAGGAATTGCAATTCATGACGATATTCAATAACAAAAAACCGGTATCGAAAATGAACCAAAACTAAAATTTGAATGTATAGAAACCATCAAATATTCTTGCATATCTTCTTTGAAGTATTCATAAATCATATTATTATCAAATAAATAACCGTACGGAAAATAAAACAGATTTTCTTTGGCTGAGGGACAAATTCTGCATCAGAGGTATTTCAAAGCTTTGAAAGTTTTGCCAAATTTATACTAATAACCTCATCGACTTGGACATGTGTATTAATGAGGAAAACATTTATGTGATTTATGGGAATATATACAAAAAATCATTCAGCGAGTGTAAGGATGAATGGATACCTTAAACTTCCTCCGTCCGGCGGCCGACGAGCTCTGCCGTCAGCAAATAAGTGAATAAATGCATGATGAAATCAAAATTAGTCGGTGAATTTCATGAATGATATTATGAATTAGTCATGATTGATTTTTCAAAGCGACATAATGATACATGTGCGAAGAAGATTACTTACATGAAAAATTACAGAATTTTTAAAAAGAAAATATGATAAATTTTGGTGGGGCTCTTTCCGAAAACATGAGAAATATATTAAATGTTACGGGCATGTTTATTCAACCAATAACAAGGAATGCATTAATATATTGGATTCATTAAAAAATAAAACCCTTAAGGGGGAAATATACTGCCAACACCCGACGCCACGTAAGCGTGTTGGATGAGATCATAGCTACATATTTGCCATTGTATTGTATGGAACAGGAATGCACTGCCAACATCCAACGCGACACGGCGGCAGTGCGTTCCTGTTCCATACAATACAAAGGCAAATATGTAGCTATGATCTCACCCAACACGCTAACGTGGTGTCGGGTGTCGGCAGTATGTTTCCACCTTTAACCCTTAGCCTTTTTCAAAATAAACTACTTTCCGCATTTACGTGACATTTATAATTGGAAACAGTGAATCTTGTTTCTAATAATTTTATTAAGTGCAGGAAACCGTTGAGTATTTATTTTTATGTGTAGTACAATTTATTTATAAAAAATGTGATATTTTAACCCATTTTTGTGCGAATTTTGCTCGTAATTGATGCAAATAAAAAAACATTGCTCACTCCGACAAGTTCAAACCTGAAAAAATACTACACGAAATGATCCCCACGCTTGCTAGCTATAGACTGATTGAGACTCATGCATAATGGAGTGGAAGTAAAAATACTAAATGTTCCAATATTGGAACACTTGGGTAATCTTGACCCAACTGTACGATTGATAATGTGTGTTCAACAAGATGATAACAAGCACATTTTCCCATTACATAGGAGTCCTGAAAATTTGCACATGTTTTGATTTGTGCTTTGAAATGCCAATTGCCTTGTTAACAGTTTAACGACCGCACTTTTTTTTGTAGAATTTCACCTGGCGGCCGGGTAATTTTGCGAAAAATTCGCAAAAATTGTAATTTTACTAAATTCATTATAGTTTGTAAACCAATTGAGATATCTTTACCAAATTTAATTTTAATAAAAATAATAAAAGATTTTTAGTACTTTTTCCACTTAAAATTTATTTGATTAGGACTGGTTTCGCTCCTCACAAGCATTATCAACTGATATCGTGAATCAGCTGATGAATCAACTGATGCTCGTGAGGAGCAAAACCGGTCCTGATCAAATAAATTTTAAGTGGAAAAAGTACTAAAAATCCTTTATTATTTTTATTATAATGTCATTCCACCAAGTAGTGTCAGTGAACACCTTAAAAGTGAAATTTAATTTTCTTAGCTTCCGAATACTTCGCCTATACGCATATATGAGTCCACCGGCCAGCAACCTTTGTTTTTTAAAGACTCAAATACGTGTCCGCAGTCGTTAAGCTGTTAAGTCAAAACCGTGTTCACTTTCAGTTCCCCCTTTCAGGTCATTATTTATGTCATGTGAGTGAAATATTTTGTACAAATTAGGATATAAGGAAAAACTCACCTTTCTCAAGGCATTGATGAGCATAACACTCGTAACAAAAACGCAGCAACCCCCCAGAGTCGAGAACAAGGCGAATATTATGAGAGCGTTTCGTACTGAAATTAAAAATTAGGTAATATTATACAACAGACAAAAGTTTGAGTTTGCGAAGTAAAAATATTAATTGAACATTCTTTAATTGTTCAAAACACAATTTATTTTTTATCCATGTCCGCTCCCAATGTGGAGCAAACGGCCTCCTAATGGAATCTCAAGAGAAGTTTTTTTCTACGAGAACTGTTCATTACTCAGTCGCTCAACCTCATTTTTTTCAAAGTGAGTAGTAGGGAAAGTAGGATAAGGCTAGAACAGGACTAGTGGTTGACTAATCGCTATTGCTACACCCAGTTATTAAAGGATCAGAAAGATGGGAGGAGAGGAAATAATGTGAATTGACATCACAAACACCCAGTCTTCGATCACAACTTCGAAGTGAATAATTCTCAAATTCACTGTGATCTGACTGGGAGTCGAACCCAGACCTGCGTGACCGGTAGAGCAAGCTCTAACCAACTGGGCCACAGCAGGCGACGATTTTAACAATCGTCATAGTTAATATGTATTTAAATCAAATTATTTTTGAATTTTATTTGAACAGCAAAGATAAAACCAAAGTTACCTAGTTGCAGAACTGAGCTGGCAATATACTTTTACATTTACATTGTATGTATGATTTCTTCATTTGTAGTGAAAATCAAATATATATATTTTAGAACATTTTATTTTATTTTAGACAATAAATACATGAAGAATTTAAAATGAGTGAATGGTATAAATGTTGTTTGAATATTATTTCATGAAATATAACCACCCCTGCATATAAAAGGGGTGCATTGATCCAATGCTACATTGACCGGCCGCCAATGCTATATACCAGGGATGGCGAACAAGGGACCCCCGCGGGTCACACAGTGACTCACGTGAGAAATTATCTTACCCGCTTGAACTTTTAGAAATGATTGTTTTTATTTAAAGCCTTAATTATTCAATCTATGTGACCCGCAACATGATTTTTAATTTTGACCCACTTGCGAAAAAGGTTCGCCATCCCTGCTATATACTATAACTCTAATTTCAAGCACAATATTAGGTTCAATATACATTTTTTTACTATAAAAGACAAAGCTATAATATAATATGCCGCCTGTGTGGTCGAGTGGTCAACATCGTTGGCTACCGCTACGGAGGGCACGGGTTCGAATCCCGGTACGGGCAGTTTTATAAATTGATTTTTCAATTGATTTATGAATTTCTGTTCAAAGGCATGGATGTATGTGATGTCTTGAATTCTCCCCTCCTACCCATCCTATCCTATGAACTATATAGAGAGCGATTAGCTAACCACTAGTCCTGTCCTTGCCCTTTCCTTCTATTCCTACTCTCTTTGGAAAAAGAGAGGTTGAGCAACTGAGTAACAAGCAGTTCTCGTAGAAAAAAATCTGTTGAGATCAACTCCATTAGGAGTCCATATGCTCCATATTGGGAGCGGACATGGAATAAAAATAATATAATATGATGTCTTAAGACTTACCATGTATATTTCCAACGTAAACAAACTCAAATGAAATGACATAATATCCATAGTGAGTAGAGCCCGGAGCCGCCATTGCGAGGCAATACATGTCAAAAATTGATTCACCTATTGTAAACAGCGCCACAAACTGTAAATAAACAAATCCAAAATTCAGACCATAGTGGGTTATGTTAAATAATCTGCCATTCATCGTTCCCAAATCAATGGTTTTCCTTGATTATTAATTTAATTTGTTATGGCCCCATCACTAAAATAATTCTGAATAGTTTTTATTTCAAACATTTGTCATCCCTCTCAGAATGATGATTCAGCCACTATTGCCGTGTCATCACAAATTTTATGCTGCTCTATTTTTTGACATCCCGTTCATACACGTACAACTTCACTCCTACCGATACCATACAAAAGACTAAGTGTGCAAGTCTGCAAGCGTTGTCTTGTTGTTATGATAGCCCAGTTGGTTTTCGTTGATTATTCACCTATCGAGAACCTATGTACAGATTGATCTGTCCTCATACTGAGTCAGTTGGTATTTATTTTTGCCAAATATTTCGTATTGTGAATTATTCTTGATTGCAACTGAAATGTCCTCCATGAAAAAAGTTAGGTGAGAGATTTCATGACATATTTGCATTTATTGTTATTGTATAGTCCCTAGAAAAACGAAGGATCAGGGAAAGATCAAAAGAATCATAAAACTTTGTCTAAATTGATTATGTGTAAAAAATAATTGTTCACTGCTAATGACACAGATAAGCCTGTTGAGTGTAAAGGAATTATCTCATTATTTACTCCACATTTTAAGAAGAAAATGTAACAAAATCAAACGTTTATTAATGGGCATTATCCAATGATATAATTGTCTGATAAAATGCAAGATATTTCTTTAGACCTCAGAGTACATACCAATCATAAAGTAGCACCAAAGAAATCATAACTAAAAGTTTTAGAACACGACAAATAAAGGATTTTTTGGATATCAATTAACACTTACAATCGCAAAAAATCCAGTCAGCAAAGCTCCTCTCTGAATATCCAAGAGGACTGCGTCGTGTAGAATTGGTTTTTGATACCAAGGGATTCTAATAGATCTCATAGATTTACTTGACTTCAAGTTTGTCGAGGATCTAAAATGAAAGTTTTATATGTTATTAATAATCACTTTATCAAAATATTCCTAATAGTTATAAAATATAGATACATATATTACATTGGCGGATCAAGGGGGATGTCCATGATCACAGTGGCCACCACCTGAGAAGAATTTAGAGGCAATGAATGATCGCAACTTCTATATTTCTCATTTTATTATGTAGGACCTATATTTTCAAATCGAATGACCGCCCCCCGGCATATTGATCCGCCAGTTATATATATGACAATTTTTAAATTAAACATTAAAATAATAAGGTATTCCTTAACTTTTTTTTTATTTTAACTCAGTTTTCATTAATGGTTTCTTCATAGAAAATACCATAATAGGAATAAACCATGTTTCAAAAAGTAGGACATATTAATATGGGTATAGAATGCTTGATCATATGTTTTAAAATATCAGTAAATGTGACTAGATGAAGATTTTTTTTGTTGTAAATTTTTAGATAGAATTTCAAAGGCTTTAAAAGTCAAGTACAAAAGCACAAAACTTCAGAAAATTCAAATACTTCCACTAACAAACATTTCGTATAACCTAGATTATAAAATTATTTCGAATGATTGTAGGTTCTGATTTATGACTAAAATACCATGTCATTAGCCATTTGAGCAGATATCGATGTTTTTTACAAAAACGCAACTGTCAAATTATTGTTCGTAAATATAGGTAAATATGTTAGTTCCTATGAAAACAGATTACTCACTTTCCAGTATAATGAGAATAAACGGAAGGTGTCGACCTGTACGTCGACGGTGTTTTGCGACCATAATTCATTGTGATTTCCTGAAAACGAAATAATAACAAACAAATTAATTTAGTTAGGTTACACCCATCTTGATTAGTCACTTAAATTCGAACTTTTACGCCAAATAATTTGGGTAGAAATATAATTTTTGTATAAGAGAGGCACACAGTAATCAAAAATTGACTAAAATATTAACCTTTTGTTAGAGTTAGCGAAGAAATTAAAAGAATTTCGTAAAATAACAATAGGCGTGGCGCGCGCACCGTGTTGTTTGTTAAATTCGTTATGTCAGATGTGTTGCCACAATTGATGATAAATATTTTTTTTACTGACCAAATAATTAGTTGCCATAAATAAATATTATTAGGTAGTTCCCAGTTCGTTTGTTTTGAATTAATGTAGCTGCAGCCAAAATCAGTACGGATACATTTTGACATATTAAAGCGCGCTTTTTAAATTGGATATTGCAGCTATCCACCTTCGACTACAATATTATCGTAAATTGACCCATTCCTATGCCAATCAACATATTAATCACAGAATTTAAGTTGTGAGAAAACTATTTGCCTTGTAAAACACGAATATGGAACAGGGTAATATCTGCAAGTACTACCCTGAATAAATTTCGGTCACCCAGCTTCTTTTTTGACATAATGTCGGGTTAGTTAAAGTTCAACAAAAATGATTGGCGCCAAATCTTTACTTGTTACCTAACTTGGCAAATCTCACATTTGTTCCACTGTTTTTATGTTGGAAATTTCCAAGGAATCCACACAATTATATTAATGATTAACATTTGATGACTACAGAGTACATTCACAAGTCTAAATAATCATGATTAACATATTTGCAAATCAATATCTAAAAATCATAATTGATCCATATCAGACGTAATGAATAATTATTATAAATTTATCACCTGCTCAGTTAGCACTTTAAATTAATATTTTATTGATTTCATTCATTAGCATGCAAAAGTAAGCATGAAGTAAATAATTGATATGCAGCATAAACAACATGTTTTATTACTATATAGTATGTCTACCGCCAGTTAAGTTGAATTAAAATTGAGTTCTAAAACATAAAGAAACTTTTGCCCTTCTTTGATCTTATGATTACCGTATATTTTAAAAATACATCACTTTAGAAATCAAAATTAAAAAACAATATTTTTACTCGAATTATGTGAACATTATTAGGCTTAAAATGTTCAATTTACAAATTTCCTTACCTATAATAAATAATTCTTATTCTTATCACTTGTATGAAAAATTTTGTTTTATATAAAAAAAGATTTTTCTAGTCTTAATGCCTATATTCAACCCATTTTTTTTTTTCTAAAAATATACATATATATCATAATCGCCTATGGTAAGTCCGGACTACGTTTGTGTACAGCGATATCATTAACCTCCTCTTAGTTGACTTTTACCAAAAGATTAATTTAATACTTTTATTGTAATACTATACCATCATAGCACATTTAATTTTTCTAATGTAGCGAAAACTACTTTTCGAGATAATCGAGAAAAACTGTTTAAAAAATAGTGAAACAGCTAGCAACTTTTGAACTATTTATTTTAGTATTAATTATTTATGATTTTTCTAAAAATGTATTTTTTATTAATTCTCTTCGTATTTTCTGCACATTGGACAAATTCTATACATTGAATTTTGTACATGTTACTTACTTTATATTGAATTTCACACATAGAACATATTCAATATTGAATTATATCCTTAGTACCATACTAATTTAAAGGAATAATACTGTTCCACTGTAATCATTTTGTATTGCATAACTATTGATAATATTTAGAATGTGAACAGCCACCGTTTGTTACAATAGGGATGATCCTCCTACGTATTCACCTCCTTTTATTAGTTCATATTTGTAAATCAATTTTATTTCCTCTAAATTTATCAACTTTTTCGTGCTGGATCTTTTCTGGAGCTCACGTTAATCTCAGTCAATTGCAATAAAGACAATTAGAAGAGATCAATGGAGTGAACAGATGTGCATACATTAGGATACAGACGATCATTATTCCTAATTTCAATTAATCAATGAATCATTAAAAAACTGGTGTTTGGTATCGATAACTTCTTTGTTCTTGTGAGCCTTAGTCAACGACATTAACAACTCGATTACAGACGTAGCTATACACATATTTGAGTTAATTCAAGTTAGGAAACAGTCTGTTTCAAGACATCATATTTCATATTTGTACATAAACTAAAAATTCATAACAGTAAAATACAGGTTGCATTCAAATTGTTATTATATTTTACAACTATTGTTATTATAATTATTTTTATTTTACAATAAATTCTCAATTAACAATGTTTTCATTCATTTACACTCATACCATGACCGTATGCAAAAAAAATGTTTTTACAATAATATAGCAATTTGAGGAAATAAAAAAATGAGCCATAAGAATTTAGACATCACACTGTCAGTAACTATAGTGATATAATGCAATCCCTTATGCCCCTTCAATAATTTTTTTGTTGTATCCCATACTGGCCATTGATTTTTTGGACTTATCGATTATTTCTTTCTTCATCGCAGGTAACTCTTGCTTTATTACTTCAACACCACTGAGAACATCTTTCTCCATTTTTGCTTGTAGTAATTTGCTATATTCCCTAGCCTGCATAACTGTTTTATCTAAATAAGGATTTTCTTTGCCCTCGTAATGATACATAGATGAGTTATTGACAGTAAAAGCTGTGGAAGTCCAACTTTGTAAATCTTCATTCATAGTGAGCTTTTGTAGGAATTCAGTTCTCTGCATGGTCGTGAATTCTGAAAAATAACCCAAAAAATTAAAATTACGCATAAAACTTAATTTTTATTCACATAATTTAATAAAGATTAGGACTGGTTTTCTCATTACGAGCATTATCCACTGATAAAAAACAAATGAATTTCCAATTTTATTTTAATATTCCTGCTTGGATTTATTTTTCATTGGTCTTTATTCAAATATGTAGAAATAGTACAAGTTGTGTTTTATTTTTAAATAGTGATTACAAGAAATTGTATCGAAAATCAGTTTTCACTTTGAGATTATAATGATATGCACAGTATAAAATTGCGATAGACAATTAATATATATTTTTTAACAGATGTTTTTGAATATTTTGATTATAGGTTTGAATGGTGGGTAGTTTTAAGAATTATATATATTTTTTTTTTGTTGGAAAAGGTTTTATGATTATATTTATATAGGGTATCAAAATGGAAAGCCAGGCAAGCTGATCGCTTAAAATCGGAAGACTGTCCAATTGCGCTCTGTTTATTTCTAAAATTTCCTGGAAAAAGAGTTTATGAGCGTCCATATTTGGGTGCAACATTTTTATCCCTTGTTGATTGAACACGTGTCTTTCTGAAATTAAGTGACAAAAATTCTGCAAAAGTAGACGTGTCTTTTTTCAATCTAAAGGCTGCCATATGTTCTGATAATCTAGTATTCAATGTCCTTTCTGTTTTCCCGATATAAAATTTTGCATCTGTACACTTGAACGCCTGAAGATGCCGAAAAGCGAAACCCGGGTCGTTAGTTACATAATCTGTGTGAATGCACATAATTTGAACAATTCAAATTTAATATTGAAATTCCACCAAGCACCTTCAGTCGAAATCTTAAATTACTTCTCTTTTATTTTCTATATCAATTAACTGAAAGCATTTTTATGTTTTTAAAACTTCTCAATTTGTAAATATTATCTTAATGATAAATCTGCCCATTTATCAAATTGTGTCAACTGTCAACATAAGCTTTTGCCACTACATATTATAGTAAGCGATTTAAATTACTTGAATATGAATTTCCAGTTAACCAATTAGTTCACTAAAAAATTACAGCTATATTTGTAAAAAAAATAACTTTTCAATTAACAATACATTGGATGTGCATAAACCACATGCTTAATACCTATGTACAATGACAACGGCAGATAAATTAAAAATAATTCTCTGCGAAAAAACTAACAAAAATTATAGACTCACAAATGAACAGTCAAAGAAGAAACTTTATAGTACACTGATGAACAATTCAATCCAGCAATCTTATATATTCATTGGTCGTCGATTTGCAGCTGCATTTCTGCATTTTGCAATAAATTTATTCATAATCATGTCGTAATTCAAGAACAGGAATGACATTTTTGACTAATTCTTGAGGGCTAAATAAATAATTGATTTTTTTTATTACTCCTTGTCACCTTAACAAATATTATTCCAGATCTTGCTCTCAGATTTGAAAGGACAGACCACATCAGCTTACTATCTAACTTCCAATTTGACTAGTCATTATCAGATTTGCAAGACTTACATTTTCTTTATAGCTATATCTGTAGAGTTAGCTATGGTTGCTCCATTCAATTTTTAGTAGGAGTGGGAAAAAAATGTTCTTTAATGTTATTAAATTAACTACTAGCACCCCAACGACTCACGGGTACGTCATATGCTTATTGACTCCACACGCCAGCGACACGCCGATGTGTCTCAATGTTTTCTCGTGAATTATAATTTTTTTTAAATTGTTGTGTGCTACTGGCAATTATTAATGAACCCAATAACGGCTAACCATTGAAAATTATTTTAGTTTATCCATATTATTTTTAGATAAATTCAAAATATTTTACAAGGGCTACCTACCGATCGATGGAATATTTTTACCTTGTAAAAAAACTGAAACTATAATTTATAGGTGAATTTTATAAACAGTTTTGGGGTTGCCAAATCTTATAATAAAAGATATATATATCCATTGTGACAACAATGCACAAGCAATCAATAGTTAATGACGAGTTTTCATTTGGTGTAAATAATAATGGCTAAAAATAGATATTTATTATGTATTGAGACAACAAATTATGTAAGTCAAATCATTTTTTATACAATTTAAAATAGTTCTAAAACTGCTGGTGTGGAGGACTAGATCAAATATTTCACACTGGCAGGTGAATGGTTAATAAATCTTTATAGAAAACCAAATCTTCTCCTTTCCACCAAGCTTTAGCTTTCACATTAGTTGTTGATGAATACCATTATCAAGATAAGGGTTTAATAATTAGGCAATAATGTTATTTTGCTATAATAGCTATCTACAAAAATAACACTTTTTTTTGTGTTATGTAATCCAACAATTTCATTAAATGATCAAGATTGGATGCCACTCTGACTCCCTTATAATTAATTAAAATACAAAAAGTTGTGCATTTTAGTAGATATAAAAATATGCAATGACTTAGGAGAAACTCATTTTTCTCTATAATATAATCTTTTTTAAGCCAGAGTCAGACCATTTGGAAAATACAGGAGTCAGAGTCACGATTTTTCACAACTACACAGCTCTGGTTTTTTAAAAATCCATGTCCACTCCCAGTGTGGAGCATATGGCCTGCTTATGGAGGTATTTCAACAGAAGTTTTTATACGAGAACTGTTGCTCAGTTGCTCAATCTCTTTTTTTAAGAGAGTAGTAGGAATACAAAGGAAAAAGCTACGACAGGACAAGTGGTTGGGTAATCACTCTCCCTAAATCCTGTTATTTTAGAATTGGAATAGTGGAGAAGAATTTCTAGGTATCACAAGCATCTACTCCTTTGAACAGAAATCAATTGAAAAAATGCTGTTCGTACTGGAATTCAAACCCGTGAGGTCCGGCATAGAAAACCAATGACGTTGACCACTGTATCATGGACTTGACAATTTTTTCTGTGATTTTTAACCTTATATAAAACAGTTATACCAAATAAATACCAATTCAATTATTTTATTTTCATTTGATAAATTGGATCATGATGTCTTTACCCATAACTGAATTTGTAAATCTTTGTCACTAATTTAGCATTATAATTGTGCAAATTATCCATTGTAATTCTGCTTTTGAATTAAAGAAATGATTGTAATATTGTGACATGCAAATTTATTCAATCGAGGCAAATATGCAACCTGTTTGGTTTGCATTGACATTGAGTCAATTCTAAATATTTCTGGAGAGGCCATGTAAAATTTTCTTAAGGCACTATTCTTGTTCTTACTTATATGTGAAAGGTTTTACTTCTGTCTATTCTAAGTAGCTAGTAAAATACAGTTGACGCTTTATAAAGGTACAGTGGAGCACTGTCCTCAAATGTATATAATAGAGTTCATTTTTAAGGAGTAACTTTCGGTCTTTCAGTTTTGTAAAATATATAACGAAATTCACATACAGTGGTCAAATCAGTGCCAGCCTCAAAGTAAGCATTCCTTGATAATCAAAAATCTCCAAAATCAATATTGAGGATGTTTTATAAATATTTTCTCATGAAAGAAAAAGAATTATGTAGGAAAATGTGTTTAAAAACTAATAAATAATATATACTTCAAGGGCGACATTGTATATTTATTCTTATATACTTTAACCCTTTGACGAGTATCGCCGCACGTATGCGGCGGCACTCTATAGATCCATATAGAGTATCGCCGCGTATGTGCGTCCGCGCGGTTTCATACAATTTTTCTGCGCCGCGTTTCTAATTTCAATTAAAATTTGGTTTATAGATAACTCAAATATATTTGTCAATCATTTTTCATCGTTGTATAACAAAATAATCGTTTTTAGCGAGAAAAAAATGCTTGAAATAAATGCAAATATTACGAACAAAATCGAATTGCGTAAAATTATTATTTTTCCTTTTTATGTTCTTCTGAGAAACATCGTGAATTATGCTCCACAAACAGATCTTCTATCAAAAATTCCAGGCCTGAATTAGAGATAGTAGTGTTCAAAATTTTGCAAAATTATTAGTAAAATGTATTTTTTCTAAAATTCATGGTCAACAAATCAATTAATTGCAACCCCATTTTTTAGAGTTCTCTTCTCCCAAGATAGTTTTTTTCTATTACTGCGAGCACTTCACTTTGCAGATAACACCGTCCGCAGCCCTGATCGATTACAAAAAATTAGGCCACTATTAGATCCAATAAAATCATTATATAAAGCTGTCTTTCATCCGTTCCGAAATTTATGCATCGATGAAAGTCTTTTACTTTGGAAAGGGCGATTGTCTTTCAGAATTTATATTCCATCCAAAAGGCATCGGTTTGGAATAAAAATATTTGTTTTTTGCGATGTTGAGACGGGCTATGTGTTGGATATAATTGTCTACACGGGAGCCACAACAGACATGGAAATAGATACAAATATAGGTATATCTGGATCGGTTGTAAAAACGATGCTTCGTGATAATTTAGGAAAAGGACATAGATTATTTATTGATAATTGGTACACGAGTCCAGCATTATTTGATTACCTCTTGGATAATAAAACTCACGCTTGTGGTACTGTCCGACCTAATCGTAAAAGTTTTCCGAAATTTCCAGTAGGAAAGCAAACTCGTGGCTATGTGAAACATTTGCATTCGGATAGTCTATTAGCTATAAAATGGAAGGACAAACGGGAGGTGTATATGCTCACAAATATCCATGAACCGAAAATGGTTATTTCTAATGCCATAAATTATTCAACAAGGGAAAACATTAGTAAGCCAGAAGCTGTTCTTGATTATAATCTAAACATGGGAATTGTTGACAAAACGGATATGATGATTAGTTTCATGGATTGTTCAAGGAAATCGCTAAAGTGGTATAATTTTTTTTTCTTTCGACTGTTGGATGTATCGACTCTAAATGCTTATCGTTTATACGGAGTTAAATCAGGGGAAAATGTAAAATTCAGTGATTTTCGTATGAGAGTAATAAAACAAATTATTGAAAAATACCATGAACCAAGACCATCGTCTTCCGGAGGCAGAAGAGCTAAGGAGACACCTATAAGACTATCAGCGAGACATTTTATTCATCCTGTACCGGAAACGATGGCTCAAGGTTTGAACACACGGAGGAAATGCTTTGTGTGCAGTCATTCCGAAATTCGTCCAATAAAAAGGACAGACACAAAATTTATGTGTGTTGGATGTGATGTTCCACTGTGTGTTTATCCGTGTTTTGAGGAATACCACACGAAAAGAAAATTTTAGCGTCCTATTTTTCTATTATCTTTGTATAAACTTATCATGTCTTACTTACTTCATAAACAATTTTATTTTTCCGATTACTCGTAATAATTTTCAATTATCGAAAAATCAATTTTCCCTATTATTTATTCAAATTATAGTGTGTATATAAACACATAGTGTGTGTATAAACATATACATAGGTGTTTATAAATCAATAGTGTGAGTATAAACGCAGTGTAAAATTATTTTTTTATGTTTTGGGTAAGTTTATACAATGACACTTTACTTATTATAAGGTACATTTATTTTTATGATAATCAAATCTAAATATTAAAAAATATTTTATTGGAAAACATTTTGTGAAATGTTGAGAATCACTGACTTTGTTAAACTATAATTTAAAATATTAAAAAAATCTTTTTATAATGTCGCACTAATAAATTTAAAAAAACATTTTCTTGTATAACATTTTGTAAAATGTTGAGAACCACTGACTTTGTCCGACCAAAAATTATAATTGAACGATTCTTTTTATAATCTAGCGCTATTAAATTAAAGAAAATATTTTATTGAAAAACTTTGTTTGGAAAATGTTGAAAACCACTGACTTTGTCCAATTATAATTTAAAATGCATTTCTTCTTATAATCTAGCACTTATTTTTTTAAAAATATGTCTTGAACAATTTTCTTTATGTAAAATGTTGAGAACCGCTGATTTTTCCAAATATAATTTATAATGTAATCAGCAAAGGTACAAAGTTAATTATCCTAGTGAAAAAAATAAATAAATTCATAATTTAATTAATTAAATCAATCAAATAAAAATTAATAAATACTTCAAAATTAACTCACTCCCGAGATGTTGTCCGTACAAAATCAACTCACTAATCAAAGGGTTAACATAATGCTATATCCCATGATATGAAACTGTGAATAGAATTTACACATACGAATATATAACGTTCACTTAGCATCGCTTCCTGACATATCTTTTAGGAGCAACACACGAGAAATTTAATTGAATGGATGGTAAAATTATTATGTTTGGATATTGTTTTGAAATATAATGTTCACATGGGAGCGCAGTATACTCCTTGTCTCCTTTTAAGAGCTGGCCGTGATTTTACTGATATATTTGTATTAATATTACCGTTGTCAAAACGAAAATACCTCCCTTGTGATCGATTTAACATAAATGATTTAAATCTGACATTGCATAACGTTGTCAACGCAAAAAAAACTCCCATGTGTCAGTAGCGTAATTGTTCAGGAGACACTAATTGATTTTTGAGAGAAGTATTGTTTTTTAAAACATCAAAAAATACGCTTTGTAGTTTCTCCACGATTTCAACCTTACATCGCCATCAAATTTTCATTTCTCTTTGGCCATGTTCGCTCCCTATGTGGAGCATATGGAGCATATCTCCTATTATTATGACCACATCATAATAAACATGTTTTTATTATTTGTTTAAGCTTTAAATTTGAGTTAGCAGTTATATTCAGGTAATGAAAATTTACCGGTAGTACAAAAAAGGAGCTCGCCATTCGTTTAGGAATGGCTGAATCCACATTCAACTCAATGCGGACTGTCTGGGACACACAGCTGTACTCGATTAAAACCAAATGCCACTTATTCAACGCTTGCATTCTGCCGGTACTGCTTTACGGTTGCGAATCATGGCATCTGACGAAGACTCAGACAAACCGTATACTGAGCTTCGAAAACAGATGCTTGCGTCGAATAATGGGGGTGAGGTGGTTTGATTTTGTGAGGAATTCAGAGATAAGGGAGCGTACAAGACAGCGTCCCGTCACGTCAGTGGTTATGGAGAGACGTTGAAACTGGCTGGATCACTTGCTGCGAATGCCTCCGGAAAGCCTCAATCCTGCCTGCCTTTTCTTTCGACCGGTGGAATTCCGGCGTCCTGGACGTCCGTCGGATACTATCCATAGGATGTACTCGGCGGAACTGAGATATGCTGGAAGCAAAGCAATTGGCGGGAGACAAGGAAAGATGGAGGTACCGTGTGGTGGCCATATGCTCCAGATATGGAGCGAATATAGTCAAAGAAGAAGAAGAATATCAACTATATTTATCTGAAAAGTCTTAACATTGTCTTTGTCATTAACTCAAAACTGATAAAAAAAGTTATTGAAATAAAAAGAATGCTTGGATGGATTATCGATTTTAGAAATATTTCTCATTATGACTGACGTGCCTATTCCTATTTCTTGGTAATCTCCCTCTAGTCTTCCTTGATATAGTTCAGAATAGAAGCAATATCCAGTTTCGCTACAACACATTGCCAATTGCTTGAATCCAAAACGTATAAGTTTTCTTCTTATAAATTGTTTGAGATAATGATGGCCATAATATCGAATCTTTTGTTCATCGATACTAATATTTCAATAAAAAACAAATTTCAGAAACTGTTCGTCATATCAAGTAATGGACCAATTAAAAAAAAATGTTTGTGCATTGCTTATTGATTAATTCGGTATTGTCATTGAAGTGTAAATTTTTTTTATCTCCAAATATCGGTTTTGTGACAAACATTTCCTTACACATTGATTAGATAAATCCTCGTCCTTGCACCAGTACATTTGTTCCTGGGGTAAAGAATGATATCCAGTTAGCAATAAAACCCCTAAAAAAATTCTTAGATAGTCTGGTAAAAAATTGAAACCATGATGGTTATTTTGGGAAGCATACAATGTACTTTGTTTTACTATATATTCCATTATATTTTCATCAAATAATGTCTCAAATACTTTCACAGGAGATTTTCCTTTCAAAATTTGTACTATATTTTTCATATTGCTTAAAATTTCATCAGTCTGTCCCATTTTTTTTTGAAAATTCTGGTCTTATATTTTTCCAAAGCGATTTAATTTTTTTGATTTTAGATTTAGTGAAATCTTCTGAATTTTTGAAGGTGGAGTACATTCATTATTTTTTACCAAAGTGGAAGTTTCTATTGGTAGAAAGCTTGAATGAATTTTGACTCTGCCTGGAAGATCTATCGGCTAAGTGATCTGATTGACAGTATCCAGTGGAAGTTCAACAACGTCTATCTCAGGATCTGAATCTTCGTCATCCATAAAATTTGGATCATTCACAATTTCTTTCAATTCAGAAAGCAAATAAAATTTTCTCGTACACATATCTACAAAATAGTAAAAAATTAAATAAAGCACATGTATCAAATATTTTACACGGCATCCGCCATGATCCCCAAATTGAAACATGCGATAAAACAGTAATAACATTGACTGCTATTTTTTATTTATTTATAGCTAAGCACTGACATATACTATAACTTATATATTAGCCTTGTGCGAAATAACAACCTCAAATTTAAAGAAACAATACAAAAAATATATTCTTTAAAAGTCACGTTTTACCTTTTTACGATTTACCTTTAAATTTTCACTACTAGCACTTATAACTCTAATCTAATAAAACAATTGCAAATTATTTTTTGTGAAAATGTTGCTACAGACTCTTCTAAACGTAACTGTATTACTAGTAAAAATATTCCAGCAAGTACTACCAACTGCAGAGCAATAATAGTCGCGTACCCCAAATGGGGATCATGGCAGGAAACAGGTTAAAGATCGACGTCGTGAAGCATTTGACGTTTAATCGTTCGTGAATTAAGTTTTTGAATTAATTATACAAATCAAAGAAATGTTATCATCTCTGATTACTGTTAGAATAAATGAAAAAAACAAATGTATATTCAATCGTATCTTTATTAAGATGTATAAGAAGTTACACATAGCTTCCAATATTACTGATTTCGCCGCGAAATCGGTAATATTTGGTAATATTGGAAGCTATATGTAACTACTTATCAGTAGCGGTTCGTGACCTAAAATCTTGGGTAGGCTAAAGAAAAGTTTAGCATTGTATACTATCTACGAAATTGTGCATGTTTCCACTTCACCTTATACATTAATCTACACGCAAATTAACAAATACTATGACACTAACGCAAAGCATAAATTATTATATAATAAAATCAAAGCTAATGCAAAGCAGGCAGCAGGATTTGCATGTTATTGATATTGTGATTAAATGCATGCAGGATTTTCCATTGATGGGCCAATATTAAAGGTGCTGGCGGAAAAGTTTTCAAAACAATTTGGAAATGACGATTTCAAATGTAATAATGATTGGTTAGATTGATTTAAAAATGGACACAATATTGTTTATGCATATATATTATAATTCTAATTGTGTATTTTTGTTTGAATTGCAACTTTTTGTGTTATGTGACCGCTCCAGATACTTCATGTCTTCATTTATTTATTTATTTAATTAACATTGCATAAGATTGAAAAATTATAAACACATCATGTGATGGGTATGTTTGTAAGCATTTAAAAATACCTATTCTCTGATATAACGAGTAATGCTTTTAACAAGCAAATTCAGACGATCCCATCTTCCTCATAATAACCAAGTTCAACTGTATATAAGATGTTGGTTGAATGAAAGTAAAATTAAACAAGTATGTACATATATTTAGTATTAACGGTGATAGACAAAAGAATATAATATGAGAATTATCTACTCAATAATAAAGGACCCCTTCAAGCACAAGCATGATAGTACTATCGTGCAACGTTTCTATAGAACAGCTTCATGATTATTATTTTTATTAGTTTCGCTAGAAATAAAACCCAATTCAAAATGGTTTGACATTTCATTTTTTATTAAAAAGAAAAATCTCGACTCGTTGAGCAACAATTTTTTTTCCAACCACATTTGCTCCCTAGCTGGAGCATTTGGCCACCGCATGATTCCTCCAAGGTTCTCTGTCTCCCGCCAATCTTCTCGCTTCCTCCCAAGTCATTCCAGCGCCCGGTATCTAAGCCGAGTACATCCTATGGATGGTCATCAGTGGTCTTCCACAACGAAGGGGTCCATTCGGTTGATGAAAAAGGCAGGCAGAATTCAGTAGACATTTTACAAAGAAATAATTATAATATAAAAAAGTACAGTATATATTTAAAAAACAAAAACAAAAAATTTAGGCACTAAGGGGATCACTAAATACTTCTTTTTCCATTTTTTCCTGCAAATATTTACTGTATTCTCTGGCTTTTAAGACTGTTTCGTTAAGATAAAAGTTGTCTTTGACGTTCGTTTTTCCTGGTTCATCATACATGGTAGTATTGTTGACTAAGTGAAAGTTTTTTTTCCACTCATTAAGAGTTGTGTTGATTTGCAGAAGAGATAGAAATTGTTGTGTATTGGCCATTGTCTCACCCTGAAATTAAAAGACAAGTCGTTGACAATGGGAGGTGTAAATTATAAACGTCCATCTGTCAACACTTGTCAGAAATATATTGAGTAGTTACAGATAAACTATGTTAATCCTTCAACATTATTCTGACAATTAATGCTGAATAAAAAAGTGCTAAAATAGGTAAATCAAGAATATGTTTTTTTTGTTCATGTACAATGATTTTCGCATAATAAATATATTATTCAAGACTTTATTTTAATTTATCCAGACATATTAGGATACGCAGAACTATGTAATGCTAGCATCTCATTGGAAGAGGCAAAGCAATTTGCTGGTGACCGAAATCATGTGAATGAGTCAAAGAAGAAGAAGAAGACATATTTGGACCAAAAAAAGTAATATATCTCAGGACTCTACTATTTATTTCACTAACAATTGCACTGATTCCCCTACTATTTGTTAAATAATAAAAAACAAAAACGCGTACACCTAATCCGTCATCGGACGAACTATGCTTGGTCGACTCACCCGATCGAAACAAACGTATGTAAAGAAATGACGGCACACATACGCATACGGCATCGTACGATGAAGGTCATCTCTGACCGATCAACCGACGAATCTGAACATGTTTGCAATTTGTCGACCGCCTGCTGGCTACTTTTGGTGTATAAAGAAGTTTTAATGTACATATAGTGTAGTTTTCTGTGAAACTCCTATTGATTTTTATTTGAAAATGGTCCAGTTTACTTAATGTGTATTTTTATTTAAATTTCATGTCTTTTTTACAACTAGTTAAATGTAGGCTTAATATCTTTCACGATTTTCATTACAAAAGAAGTGTTTGAAAGCTTCACGAATGTTATAAGCTTCTGTAGAACTTCTGTTTTCCCCTCTAGAATAAAAGTTACTTCTTTGATTAGAATTTCTTCTACGATCTGTGGAATAATTATATATAGGTTATCCTTCTCTGTCAACAATGATGTGTAGTAAACATATACACTTTACTATAATTTTGGCGTTTTTTGGCGAATTGGTATTAAATTTACTTAAAACTTCACGTTAAACTTCATTGTGATAAGGTAAAAATATGAAAATATTTAAGTTTACAAGAATTATAGGAATTGGTTGATAACTATGTATTTTCGATGGATTTAGCGATAACTTTGAGGCTCATTTTTTAAATTAAAACTTAATGATAAAATTTAAAAAGAATTTTAAGCATTAACATTAAGTTTTGTCACTAACAACCCGAGTTTCGCCTTTCGGCATGTGCACGAATGAAGTTGAAATGACGCTTAGTAAATAAGTGTTTATATAAAAGCTATTGACGGCAACATGGATTGACTTTACTAATGATTTGATTTTAATGACGTTCAATTAGCTGGGGAAATGTTTACTTTAGAAAATAGTCTTTGTAGGTTTTTAAATTGAAATGTGATTATCATTACACTTTTATAACATGGTAATGCAATTTAAATAGTGAGTAATTTCAAGAATTATATTTATTTTGATCACTGGAAAATTTGTAATTATTTTATGAAATTTAATATTTACTTACATAGCATATATAGCAGGTCCAATATATGATATGTAATAAAGAATCCAAATTCTCTGTTACAAATTCCCCACTACTTTACCCTATTTTACTATAAAATAAATTATTTAAGTAATGCAATAATTTTACTAAAATATTGAAATTTTATTAAAATACAAAAAATCTAACACCTGTGTCATTTCAAACGCCAAAAAAACATTGTTTTACAAGTTTATTGCTCCTTTACTGAATAATCAAATAATATAACAACATACATTGTCGTACAATTTTACCACATTATCGCTTGTCAAAATGGCTCAAATCCACATGAAATAATAATTGTGCCAAAAGTGAAAATGTTTTAACCTGAAAAAATTCTAATTGAAATTTTTTTCATACATAATGTAACTAACCTTGTTGAATTTGCTTCGGATATAGTTCTATTGGTCTATCTATGTAAACTGACTGATTTTTGTCATAACTATCTATTTTCACTGATACATATATATAGTGAGCCAAAACCACGCCATTCAAGTCCATTTTAAAATAAACATAATATATGGCTGCATGTTTTTAATAAAAAATATAAATCATTTAAAAAATTCTTTCAACAACATTTTTAAAAACTAGTCACTCTAGTAAACATCTTAGTTCAAGGGGGAAGAATCTGCGGCTCTTTCTAGGTCCACAAGTGCAGCCTTTCACATATCGACAGCTAAGTCTGTACATGTACTGACTCAGTGTTTCTCTAGAGTACCTGTCCCAGTATATAGTGAGGACACATCATAAAATATTTTTAATTTAAAAAATAGCCGCAGTGCTGTTGGAAATCTACAGAAACAACAGGAGAACATCTCATCGGGTAAGTACTACTACAAAAATTTTATATCGGTGTATATCAATGTAAAAGGGTACTATAATAAAACATCAGAATTTCTTAAAGCTGCGTCAATACTGGCATTTTTTATTGCATTGAGAAAACAAATTTTTCATTGCATTGAGTTTCCCAATTTCTGACATCTTTAACTTTAATTGCAATACCATAAATCAGCAATTTCAACATCACATGCCTATCAAATTTCCAGAAATGTTTGTTGTTCGACAATAATAAAATGGATTTACCTGTCTTTACCAAAATTCACGTGGAACCTTTTACGATCTTGTGAAATTTTAAAACTGTGCCTCAGGTGTTAAAAGGTCAAAAAGTTTTATTATAAATGTTAATTTATTTTTTCCCTCAATTCATTTGGTGTTCAAATATGCCATTAAATAATGTCCAACTAACCAATATTTTTTTAATATGTTCACTCTCAGTATAAATCATATCAGATTATTTTACAAAAAAAACTGGTTGTAAGTCTATCTCCTCTAACTCATCTCTTCACAGAGAACACAAAAAGAACGATGAGGATAAAAAAGACAAATGTCTGATGGAGACCGAGTAGTGAGTTACGAAAGCATCAAAAAAATCCATGCCTTTTTTATATATATTCACTATCAATTGAAAAACCATGGTAGTTTTCGTTGAGGGATTGAAATCTTGAGCCTGCAAAACTTAGTTGGAAGCTGGTACTGACTTTGTGTCATCACAAAAAACAGTACAGCGAGAGCGATTAGCTAAACACTGGTTCTGTCTTAGCTGTATTATTCTATTCTACTCTCTTCCTAAAAGAGAGGTTGAGGAACTGCAAAATACACACTTATATCGAGACGAACACCAGTATGAGTCCATATGCTCCACATTTGGAACAGACATGGTTAAAAAACAGGGCTGTGGAGTTGTGATAAAAACCTTTACTCTGACTCTGGCATTTAAAAATGGTCCGACTTTGATTTAAAAAGGTATGTGTTCTTTGTATATTTTTTAATATCTACTAATATGCATGTCGGGTACGAGGCGAAGTGGTCAGTGTCGTTGGTTTCCGTGACGGATCTCACAGTTTCAAGTCCCATCCGGAAAGGCATTTTATCAATTGATTTCATTGTGAAGGCATGGGTGTTTGTTATGCCTAAAAATTACCTCCGCCCTTCCCATCCTAAAATAACAAGGCAAGGGCAATTAGTTAACTACCGGTACCGTCCAAGCCCTAAACATTAAAAAAAAAGAGGGCTTGAGAAACTGAGTAACAAGCAGTTCTAGTAAAACACCTCCATTAGGAGCCCATATGCTCCACATCAGGAGCGGACATGGATATTTTAAAGAATGGATTATTTTCTGTATTTCAATTTAATTAGCAATTGGAGTAGATGTATTTTTACGACCACCCATAAACACCACAACTTAATGACTTTTAGACTCACTCCTCTGCAGCCCAAAAATTGTTTTTATTCATGGAACCTACATTAACTGAAATTCACAAGTTTAGTGTTATTGAACTTTATATTCTAAAACAAAACAAAATTCTCACAAATGTCAAAAGGTGATAATAATGTTTTATTCATTTTTTTTAATTCCGCCTAGCAATAGTTTCATTAAATTATTTTAGACAATGGGATTCATTTAATTTCAAGCGTTCCATGGCTATGGTTGCTTAATTGACTAACAATTGCTTTCAGTAGCTTGCGTGAGGGTTCAAAAGGAATGCCTATCAAAAATAATTGTCCATATAATATAAAAAGGTGATAAAACGATACGTTATCACATAATATAAAATACTCAGTTCGAGTGCATTCGCGCACTGAGTAGTACCAGAAGATGCCGAGAAGCAAAACACGGGTTGTGTTCAATCAAGATTTTTGTGGAAGTGTACATAATGAAAATAATTCTAAATTAACGTTGAATTTCCATCAAGCATCTTCAGTCGAAATTCTAAATTTCCATATCATCGGTAATTTTCTATAATCTCGTATCTCAAAAAAAATTAACTGATCAGATAGGCATAACCCAAATTAATTGCAGCTCGAGGTTACTGAATCAACCACCAGTGCCACCTGTAATGCCTACGAATGAGAACTAATACCACCACAAAAACAAAACAAAAACCAAAGACCACACACCCGCCTACGCCCAGATAAATCCAGGATGCTACGTGGAAAAAGCAACATCAAAATACACCAGATGAAAGGGAAATTGGAGGTCGGCTCCACCAGCCCCAGAATTTGATGTCCACCAGCCCCCATTCAATTAGTATTTTATGTTCATTTTAATTTTTGTTGTGAAAAGATTATGGAATACCATGACGATGTTATAATTAAACACGTATTGAGTAACTCAAAATATTCAGTAATTTCCATATGTGGAATAAATTAAAGCACTACAAAAGCGATGAAATTGTGAATTTCTAACATGTACATTAATCATGTGACAGTTAAAATATTATATTAAAACACTATAAGCGGGCTATGCTAATAGCTCACTGGTGCGTGCAGCGGGCGAAAATCTACAGCAGATGAAAAAAAAGCCAAGGGTTATTTTTTATTGAAATTTTGAATACATGCTAAAACCATGTGTAGCTGCCTACTTCTGCATTTTCAACGAATAATTTAAAGTTACATAAGAATATTACAGTTATAACACATTCACTTTCGAAGCCATTTTTTGAAAGATTAAAAATATGTAAATAAAATGTACATAGATAATATACATAGGTTGTATTTCAAAACTAAAATTCCAATACCGATTTTCAATTTAAATCGGGGTGGATTTCAGAAATTCGATTCACGCGTGTTAAGTTTTTTTCGACACGCACATGTGCAACTCGCGATGCATAATACAAGTGCATGCGCTTCGAATGCATTTTGATGGCTTACTAAGTCTCGCTTTTTTGTTCACTCAACAGAACAGTAACCTAGTGTTAGAAGAAAGCAAGTATATTTTTGGTATCGTCATAAGAATTAATATTTACATTCCTAAAACAAACAACCAAATATATTTTAAAGCCTTCATTACAATAGCTGAGATATCATTTTTTCTGCTCACACGCCAAAAGAAATTTAAATGCAACAAGAAGACAGACATACTTTAACATACTCAGTCCTTTTACCATCACTAATTATCAAAACCTACAATACAACACACAAAATCTCATAAAAAAATTGCAAGAGTATATGTATGTGATTCATATAATATGAAGTGTCAGTGCGTAAAGGAAACGAAGTATTATTATTTTTTTGTTGATGTATCTGTAAGCTGTAAATGTCCTCAAGAGATTGGTATATAATAATCATATGAAATAGTCGAGTAGATATACCTAATCCAGCATTAAAGCGGATCCGGCGCAAAAGGTAGAACTTAACCAGCAGTCGAGCGAGCGGGTAGAACTACCTTTCCCGGTCAATGTGTGTTAACAAGGAAAACAGGATGCATCAAATTCGTGTACCTGTTTTGATAATTGAATATTTAACTATGTTTACTTATAAATATTCAAAATAAAATTACCCTTACTATTTCATCACCTTTCTATTAAAACCAAGCAACCTAGGAATTTTATCTACAAAATTTAAACAAAAAAAACATTTTAAATTATATTAACCCTTTGGGCCTCACAGCGTCGCTCTATCATTGCATACTTTAGTGCTTTGAACCTAAATAAGTATTTCGTGAACAGCCACATAATTTGAAAAAAAAATCTTTTGCAATAATTTTGAAGGAAGATTCCTGTGTTTGAAATCCATTTCCGTTACAGCTATACCAGTAAGCTTAAGCTTACTTAATTTGATTAGTGATTCTGATTCGATTCAAAAATAAAAAGATCAGCCATTTTATGAATTCTAGGCGAGTTTATCAGAAATGTGTCAAAACAAGCAATTATTGTTTTCACTGTCAATACTTGGTGGAATGGCATTATAATAAAAATAATAAAAGTTTTTTGGACTTTTTCCACTTAAAATTTTATTTGATCAGGACCGGTTTCGCTCCTCAAGAGCATTATCAACTGATAAGGAAAATAAATTAAACAGTGCTATTTATACAAGTCACGTAAAGGGAATGAATTATCTTCATTTGGGAACCATTTTTTCCTAAATAAGCATACATTTGATATCTCAAAAAACTTTAAAATCCTGCATGTTAACAATAAATCTTTAAAACTTGATAAACAAGAGATCTTAGAAATAAATAGACATAAATTCTTACCTAACTGTAATTTATTAAACAAACAGGTTGTATTTGTATCTTCTCCTTTGTTATATCCGTTTCATTAACCTAATTCTAGTCTATGCTAACTCCTTTTTTATATTATTTTTAAAAAAAATATTTCTTTTGTAAGAATTGATATGGTTTTTAAAAATGTCTTTTTCAGAATCTTCATTGTTGCTGATTTTGTTGAAGTACATCAATTACATGGAAGCGGGGAAAAATACTAAATCATCATTAATTTATTCACATTCAAACCCGTGATATTATGTGTCCCGCAAACAAGCGACGATATAAAAAAAACGTATTATGCCGTGATCCGCATTCTACCGACAGTACGCTAAAAACGACTTTGGTCGTTTCCTGCCTATTAAGTTTAAGCATTTTAATTTTGTGTAATTATAATGTAATTTGTAAATCCTTTTAATTGTTAGTAATTGCTTACACCTTTTATTTCAATTCAACTTGTATAAATAGCACTGTTTAATTTATTTTCCTTATCAGTTGATAATGCTCGTGAGGAGCGAAACCGGTCCTGATCAAATAAAATTTTAAGTGGAAAAAGTACTTAAAATCTTTTATTATTTTTATTAATTATTGTTTTACTTCCGTTTTATATAAACTATGCGATGTAGTTTTTATGCTGAAACGGAGTTAATTAATTAATTTTTACTATTACAATTTACCCCACCTAAAATATAAGCCGAGGGTGCCCAACCTTTTTTGCCCTGGGATCGACTTTCCAATCAGTTTCAGTTTTCTTGCAATCGACTTCTAACATGATTCTTATAAGAAGTTTTATTTAGGATGGTTTTTTCCCTTCTTCAAAATTAGAAATGTTTATTTTAAATGTGAAATACATATCATTAGACAGGTATGTACTTACAAAATAATCCAATTTTAGTATTTTATATTTAAATTATATATTTTTTCAAAATTCACAGAAGCTTTCGTGATCGACCAAATTTTGCTTTGAGATCAACCGGTCGATCGCGATCTACTGGTTGGGCATCCCTGCTCTAGGTCTAAAAGAGGCATAAAAGGGTTAATAGTAAGGTGACTTAGGAGGTTATTCGACACTCGACTGGTGTAAAATATAAATATTCATGAATGTTGATTGTTACAAATATATATTATAAACAATAGATTTTTTTAAATTTCTACTCCCGCAAAATTTTGATACGCATTCATTCTTGTGCTAATTTTGATCTTACCATAGTTTGGCTTTAAGTAATTTCAGCATAAAATGTTTAGACGTGTAAATATGGATAATTTATAAGAAAAAAAAGTGACACAGTTATAAATAACGCATTTATTTTCCTTCATCATATACAACCTAAACATATTTACATATTAAATAGAAGCCGCACAGCTCTCCACTGTCAGATTAGAAAACTAATAAATTTAAAAACATTCATATAAAAGACATTTTATATTGCACCTTTACCGGCAAATCGTCCACAAGGTAATAATGAAGTGGAGATATTCATATGTGTAAAATGTCCAATTATTTTATGCCAGTAGAGTTATATGGTAAAATTAACTCAACTCTCAAACTATTAATTTTTTATTAATATTTTTCTCTTGGAAAAGATGGTTGATGGGGTTAAATGATTTTAGAGTGACAGGGCTACACGGTGCAACATCTGGTAGATGATTCTATAATTCTTTAATCTATCGATCGATCTCTCCGAAAACTACATCCAAGGTTCCAATAATGGCTACGATATCTGCCAACATGGAGTTACGACCGATCTTTTCTAGAGCAGCTAAGTGGGCAAAGCCTGGAGCTTTTATCTTGCATCTGAAAAGAGATAAGAATTTTTAATTTAGGGCTCTAAGTTTGTCTGTTTATTTAAAAAGTATAATAAATAATTAATAAAGAAGCATTATATATAATACCTTCGATAAAAGAAGTAACATGCTATTTTGTATTTGATAGTGTGAAAATGTTTTTCAATCTAGTCATCTGTGATCTTAAGCTTTATTTACGGTTTAAAGTAGTACTCACCGATAAGGCTTTGAGCTTCCATCGGAAACGAGATAGATGCCGAATTCTCCTTTGGGTGCCTCTACAGCCGTGTATGTAGCTCCCGGAGGCACTTGGTATCCTTGAGTGAACAGCTTGAAGTGATGGATCAGAGCTTCCATGGACGTCTGCAATATACATACATAGTCAAATTATGAATATTTTTTGATAAGAATTGAACACTCTAATTAAGTAGTCATCTAATTCCGGTTACCTTCATTTCTTGTCTGGTAGGTGGGCACAGTTTGGCATCATCAGTACGTATTTCTCCAGGAGGCATCTGATTCAAGCACTGTTCGATGATTCGCAATGATTGACGCATCTCCTCCAAGCGACAGAGGTACCTGAATAATGGGAAATCTCCATATATTAAGGATTCAAGTAATTTTCACCAAAATTTGTCTTATTCAAACTGTAGCTCAAAACATAATAACTTAAAAAATAATTGTACTCGATATATATGAAACATATCATTCTTTGGTTCTTCTTTTCATTTTATTAACCTCCGAATACTAAGAAATATTATTATATTAACCTGTCGTAGCAGTCTCCTTTGGTTCCGATGGGCACATCAAACTCTACAAGATGGTACGCATCATACGGTTGCGTTTTGCGCAAATCCCATTTGATCCCTGAGCCACGCAGCATGACACCGCTGCAAGAAAATGTATATATTTAGATGGAGACGTTGGATGAGTTATTTTGTTTTTTGATTTTAAACAGCCAGAAAGTTATTTTATTTATCATATTAAGCACCTGAAGCCGTAATTGAGAGCATCTTGGGCGGACACTATGCCGACATCGGTGGTTCGCTGGACCCAGATTCTGTTGGTGGTCAAAAGGTCTTCAACTTCGTCGAGACGCTCATTGAATTTGGATGCGAATTCGAAGATGTCATCTAGTAATCCAAGGGGAAGGTCCTGCGAGTTACAATAATCTATACAATGAGAGTATTGGTAATTTTTAAGTGATATTATAAACGATACTCGTACCATTATAAGAAGGCAAGGCAAGTTATGAAACAAAAAATTCAATTCACATAAATCGGAAATCAAAGCAGTAAATGTTGGTGGGCTGAAGTTGTGGTAAGACACGAAAGTATATCAGAAATACTATTATATATTCCATGAAAAGTTCAGTTTATAAAAGCTCACCAAAGAGACACCGCCCGGTCTGATGTAGGCGGCGTGCATGCGTGCCCCCGATACCCTCTCGTAGAACTCCATCATCTTTTCTCTCTCTTCGAATAGCCAGAAGAATGGAGTGATTGCACCAACATCGAGAGAATGAGAACCGATAGCCATAATATGATTCAACAGCCTGGTCAGCTCAGCGAACAAAGCTATACGATAAAAACTCAATTATTAGTAAATTTAATTTAAGATTTCGACTGGAGGTACTTGATGGAATTTCAATATCAAATTTTGAGGAATATCATTCAAATTTTGTACACTCCCACACAATTTGTCACCAACAACAAAGATTCGCCTTTTGGCATCTTCAGAGATTTAAGTGCACAGAAGAAAATGAACTGACGTATGATAAATACAGTGGAACCCCTATGTATCATTCTCGCATTGTTCGTTGAATTGAGAATAAGTTGAATAACTCTAATAATATTTTTTATCGGAGTATTTAAGAAAATTCTATACAATTGTGGAATTTAGACCAACAAATTGTGTTTTACTTTTATAAATATAATGCATTTCTACCAAGAATTGACAGTTGAACATTCTATCCTGAGCGAAAATAACACTTAAGAAAGAGCTGCAGGTAGCAGGCCCTCCGGTATAAAATGACTTATTGGCATTCATCAAATTTATATATTCATAAAATTCCTACGCGCGTCTTACACAGATGTAGAGCTAAAATACACTGTTAAGGTTATATCGATCAATGTTTTTTTTTTGTTAACACATGCTGATTATTTTTATTTTTGTTACTGCAGCCCTACCACTGCAAATACTTAAAAGACACCAATTTACAAGCACTATTTATGATATTTTTTTACGGGATACTTCTAAGGAACATTATGCGGAAACATACGTCAACAGTACCTATTTGAATAAAAGCATCATCAGCTTACTTCGAATATACTTAGCGCGGATTGGTACATCGATATTCAGAAGCTTCTCGACAGCCAGACTGAAGCACTGCTCGTTGCACATCATGGACACGTAATCCAAGCGATCGAAGTAAGGCAGCGCCTGGGTGTATGTCTTGTACTCAATCAGCTTCTCTGTACCCCGGTGAAGCAAGCCGATGTGAGGATCAGCAGCGCGAACAGTCTGCCAACGTTGAAAAAATTTATAACAAACAATTATATAATAATATAAAATCAAACTTGTTGTGTACTATCAACGTTTGTATCTAACCCCCTCCCTGCGTCCAATAGAAAAGGACAAAACCCCGACAATTTTTACTTTTTACTACAATTAGTGTTTTACAATTTATAAATTATCTTTTGAATAGTTCAAATTATGTACATCCACACAAGTTTTGTCACTAATGACCCAGGTTTCGCCTCTCGGTATCTTCAGGCATTCAAGTGCATTGATGAACTTGAACTGAACAAAAACCGGACCGATAGTGACAAAACATGTGTGAATATACATAATTTGAATGATTCAAATTTAATATAGAAATTCCACCAAGCACCTTCAGTCGAATTCTTAAATTTAAAAAAAAATCTTAAATTATAAATTATCTGTTTGTCTGATGATGTTTTGAAAGGAGCGAAACACGGGTCGCATTTTGTATCACAACAAGTGGAATAACAAAGTTATCAAATTCAATTTTATATTCAAAGTGAACTTCCACGAAGTAGCTGCCGAATCCATCAAAAAAATTATAAAATACTTGTTGTAAGGCTATTCGTTTTTTTAATACATTACATCATAATAATTATGTTCATAAACCTTCCCATGGCCCTTTAGAAGAGCGCAATTCACAAGGAAACTTCATGATTAATCTTTTGGCTGCCGTAGAAAAAAATACGTCTGTACTAGGGTATCCAATCCCGGAGCCTTTTTCCAATCCCGGGATTTCGGGATTGAAAAATTTTCGCCGATTTGGTATACTTTTTCCCAGGATTGTCACAAATCATCGTTTTTTTTTTTTTAGTTCTCCGAGGAATTTGATATCCACAATTTGCCAATTTCGTCTCACTTTTCGGGATTTACTCAAAATTTCTCAATCCCGAAATCCCGGGATCGCGACCATGTCAATCCCTGGATTTCGGGATCAGAAAATTGAAAACAGAATCCCGGGATTGGATGCCCTAGTCTATACCTAGCGCGCCGGCTATAATTTGCAATTATTAATTTAATTTATTAACTTAATTAACTTGTCTCTGGCGTGTTGAGCACGAAAAATTTTCTTGTTTGTGGCAGCCATCCAGTTAGGAATGAACAGATCAATAATCATACATTTGAATAAATTGTGCCAAAAGTTTACTTAGATTACGAAGTACTATTATAACTGCGATGATGCTTTATACTCTAATAATACGGGGCGATAATTCAAGGCTCTAATATATTTACAAAACGAGGCCGATTACTCCTTGAATCCAATGAACCAATTAGTTGCAAGGTGAAAAAATATTTCAGTGTATGCCTTCATCAGAACTAAGGCATGAATGAAGGCATACGCCGAAAGAGCTATCAAATATAAAAGAAAAAAAAATGTAGAACTAAAATACTTTGTTATTTTTTCCCCTAATTACAATGGACTTCTACCAAGTAAATTCCAATTCAATCAATAAACCAATTAGTTAATTTAAAACCAAAAAATAAAGACAATTATTTTACAATATGTATAAACAATACAATATACATTTCCTGTCATTGAATCATTTTATGAACACTTTCATGTATTTACTGATCCAATTGATTATGTGGCAATCCAATTAATAAATACTGAGTTGAGAAGCATTCTTTGCAGGAGTATTATATTTTCTAGTGAAAAACGTGTGCAGTGGACTTAGGAAAGTTTACCTTATATTCTAAAAATAATTGTGATCAGTGTGCAAGGATTGGTAAGGAAGTTAATTGAACATTCTACCTCTCCGTCAAGTTCCAGGACCAATCGCAACACTCCGTGGGCGGCCGGGTGCTGGGGACCGAAATTGAGGGTCATGTTCTTTACTTCTTTCTCAACTGGGTAGATTTGACCTGAAAATATTATAAAAAAAATATATATAAATTTGATATGGTATTTGTGTTAAAAAAAAACACATTTTAACAAAACCATAAAAAAAATCGGTGCTTGACGTTTTAGCGGTTTTTGACACTGCTCTGTTTTATTAACATTTTAAGATATGAACAATTTAAGAAAAAAGGGATGGTTTCCATAGGTTCAAAATCCAGTTGTGGTAACTAAAAAAATATTGAAATAATTTCTTAGAATAAAAACCATAGATCAAATTTGAAATATGGCAACGAATTTTCCTAATAATATTTTGTATGTTGCATAAATTATTGGTTGTTTTAATCCAACGATTGCCTTTCTTGTATTCTCTATTCGCAATCAAATTTCCCAGGTGATGTTTGGCGACATTTAGTGAATTTTCATGAAAAAAAAATGGCACAATGTAAACCATATTTACCATGCTTCCTCCATCTAATGTATGTATAATCCTAAATTGCACAATAACAGAGGTTCCTTATTTCAATATCAGTCAAATATACGCCCATTCTTTACATTCATATTATATATATATATATAATTTTCAGTTTTCGTAAAAACCTTACAGCACATGTATCATGTTGTACTTTATAATATCACCATAACAAATTTAGACATTTGGTACCCTGAATGTATCTTAAAATGTTGTTAAATTTGAGTTTTGAAATATTTATTAATGCAACCAATACAAATTTAACACTAGAGTCTGAACTATCTGACAGTTAATTCCGTGTCAGTGCTGCCAATACAAAAACATACTCACTCAATAATAAATACTGTTTATACCTAAGAACAACACCATATTTGTAATCTGTAAAGTAAACATCTTTAGTTCTTAATATAACTCAATAATTATTATTAAATATTATTTGTGAATATTGTACATACCTAAGAATCGTAGTTGTCTCTTATAACTGTTAGAAATACTCCAAAAATACTGCTGCCTGGGAGCGAAACAAATTTCTAAACACTAATTCATCCAAATAGGACCCGAATAATGCCTTTGAAGATGTTTACTTTACAGATTACGGATATGGTGTTGTTCTAAACAATAATATTTGTTCTTAGGTATAATAAATTTGTCGCCTGCTGTGGCCCAGTTGGTAAGAGCTAGCTCTTCCGATCACGCAGGTCTGGGTTCGATTCCCGGTCAGATCACAGTGAATTTGAGAATTATTCAATTCAAAGTTGTGATCGAAGACTGGGTGTTTGTGATGTCAATTCACATCATTTCTTCTCCTCCAATCCTTTTGATCCTTTAATAACTGGGCGTAGAATAACGATTAGCCAACCACTAGTCCTGTTCTAGCCTTATCCTTCTTTTTCCCTACTCACTTTGAAAGAAGTGAGGTTGAGCGACTGAGTAACAAACAGTTCTCGTAGAAAAAAACTTCTGTTAAGATAAGCACATTGGGAGCGGACATGGATTAAAAAAAAAAAAAAAAATACTACTTTAAATAATACTAACAATATTTAAAAATAAGGTAAATTTGTCATACTTCACCACACGAACTATTGCGGCGAAAAACTTCACAAACTAAGCTAAAAACAACGCCACAATTTAAAATTATTTTTTGAGAGCTTGATAATCGCGTTGAAACCACACATTATTACGAAGAACACTGATAAAATATTTCGAATTTCGCAAAATTTATCAGTGTTCTTCGTAATAATGTGTGGTTTTAACGCGATTATCAAGCTCTCAAAAAATAATTTTAAATCGTGGCGTTGTTTTTAGCTTAGTTTGTGAAGTTTTACGCCGCAATAGTCCATGTGGTGAAGTATGACAAATTTACCAAAAATAATAATTATTGAGTGAGTATGTTTTTTATTGGCGGCACTGACACGGAATTAACTGTCAGATAGTTTCAGACTCTAGTGTTGATGATTACCCAAATTTCTCCATGTAGTTTTTCTTGTGATAAAGATTTTCTACATTCTTCAATCATACCGAATCATCACATAGCTATTTTGTGACAGCCACACGGAATTAAGAAGTTTTTGATTCCACATAGTTTCAATCTGAACATCTATCAATTAAAATATAGGTGGAATATAAATCTAGTACGTTATGCTACTATTGGAATATGTTTCTTGCTCATCGACAGTATACTTCAGTCATTTGTCAAAATAGACTGATAGTTGAAAACTCTTACTGTTGTAAGGCGGATGCTTCCAGAGAGATGTCACCTCATCAGGAAACATGACGGGACCGCTGAATTTGTCATAGAACTCGGCGTCCGGGAACCATCGCTTCGCGCCTCGGTTTGAGCTGAAATAAAACAGCTCGTAAACTATCTGTGTATAACCTCTTTCATATTACATAATATTCTCATGATGATAATACAAATCAGAAGACACCTAGGAAGTATTCAAAAATACAAAGATGCAACAGGCTTACTTCACATTGTAAACTAGGGGTATATTCTGCAAAAGGGCCTTTGAATGGAGCGGGTTTGTTGATTTTCGCAAAAGGGTACCGATTAGTCCCGCCATGTTGGACAATCGACGACAGTATTAGTTAAAAACTGACAGTTTCACACACTGTCCAAAATATTATTAAGTATGAAGCTCGTAACAAATTATAATAGACAATTTCCGTGATGATGGAATATAAACTTTATAATAATATGAAGGGCTTTTTTTCTCGTGATTGTTCAAATCAATTTTCGACGAAAAAATATTTTCCTTTGAAAACTTTGGAATTTTTGTTTGTCCCACGCTGGGAAACACTGATCTTATTGGATCTTTCATTGAATCTTCAATCTTCATATTGTAAATCAAAAATTTAATTCACTAGCTCAAGTTTTTGAAGAGATGAAATATAATTTTGGACCTTGCAGCTACTGTAGGCTATTTGCATTTTTACGTCTGCGAATAGTCTTCTTGTTTAAATGAAATTATGCTTTTCCACGTTCAAAAAGTCAATTGAAAAAAGATGCTATATAAAAAATATGAAAGTTTAACTTCGCTTTAGGCTTGCGCAGTTTAACAAAAATATTAATCTGAATCATTACCGCCTCCATCCATAAGTATAGGGGGTTATGCCTGAATTCAACTTTACGGGTGGGATTTTCACCCTTTGAATCATAAAATTATCAAGGCAAAGTGAGAGTGATCAGTTAACCACTAGTCTTATCTTTCTATCCGTACTCTCTTCGAATGGAGGTTGAGCAACTGAGTAACAAACAGTTCTCGTAAAAAACTTTTATTAAAATACCTGTTAGGAAGCCATATATTCCACATTGATAACGGAAATTGATTAGAAGAAAAGCTTGACAAGAAGAATTTTTTCAAACAATTACACTAAAATATGTATCATCACTAAAATCTTGTTCAAAGCAATTTTTTGATTGTGTTTATTGTTTTGAGCGTGCAATTTCTGAAATGTATGAAACTTAAAAAACGATAATTCGTGCATATTTCTTTAATTGGTTTATATATTAAAATTAAAAAAATATTACTTATGTCTTTAAAATGTATTATGTCAATTCTTGGTAGAGAAGCATTCTTTAAACAAACAAAAAACTCTTTGTTCTACTAATTCCAGATTATTTCTGATCAATGCCAATTAATTGTGAACAATACCGGTGCTTAAATATTAAATTAATACAAGCATACGCTTTATTTTTGTTAATACAAACTGATTACGTAAAAAACGCATGGTCAGTTTAATTTATACAATTTTATATTTTGTACCTAGTCTGTATAAAGTATCTGTGTTTTCAGATCAAAATTATATGTACAAAAAATATCGACCAACCATAAGCAATCTGTATTTCAATATTGATATGTTACTACTTTCAGGTGTGTATTGTCTGGACGATAACTTCGTTCCCGAATCCTGATGTGTTTGTCACGCGCGATAAATATAGATTTCGATTATACCTGTATTCTTCTCCTATAAACAAGACATCAGTCCTGGAAAATAATTGTGTAATTTTGTTGTACATGAAATAAAAAACGGTGCGGTCCTTTCACTCGCGGCGCGTACAACGACTTATGTAATTCAGCGAAAGTGTCATATTGTTGACACTTGTCTGATTTATTGCATTAATTGGAAGTGTTTTATTCGGCCATGAATCAAGTTCCCAAACAACCGAAGACTTCGCCCATCACGGAAGACTATGAGATATCTGACACGGTCCTCGGGCTCGGAATTAATGGAAAGGTACGCAACGTAATTGTTTAATCGCAAAAAACATCTTTTGATTCGATGACAGGCCTGTGGTTTTATCGTCAAACGCTGATTTTTTTACGATTGTTGTTATGTGATGACTAATGTATCATTAATACAAGTAATTATTTCTTAATTATATCACTTTAATATGTATTATCAATGGTGTTTACAACATGTTAATTATGGTTATGAAATATTAATGGAACTATTGTAGCAAACATTATGTAGAGTTATTTCCTATAATACAAGCGACAAATAAAACCTAAAAGATGTATATTTATTAACCACTTAGCAATGAATATGATTTGAAATTGAAGTTTGTATGATTGTACGACTCTTATCAGGCACTTCACTTAGGTAGAATACAGTACGAGTCTCGTTGGATTCTATAGTATAAAAGGGATTAAAATTACGATGAATAACTTAAGCAATCTGCATACAATATAAAAGTCAAAATTCATTCCAAGGTCTTCATTGGGGTATACCGCATATATATATATCATATCTGTAGGTATTTTTGCAATTAAGGTTGTGTAGTGTGACCGCCCCGGGTGGCACATTTTTGGGGGCGGCATTTTAAAAATAAATACAATATTTTTTCGAGAAATTATATTTATACATAAAAAAAATTAAGCCACCTGTAGTAAAAACTCAGAGATCATCGATAAAAAAAATAGTAGCAGTGATTGAAAAACAAAATTAGAGGAAATATTAATAATATATCAAATGATCTTATATTATATGATTTTTTTGAATTCTTCTAAAAATTTGCATAACCCAACCTCTCTCGACAAATGACAAAAGCCGACTGCGCAGTGAGTTTGAAAAACGAAATGATCGTTTTTTAGACTGCACCCCTTAGTTTAAAAGTCACCGCCTGCCACTGCTGTGTATCCAATTTTGTACGAAAATTATTTGTATACATTACAATTCTCGCTTTTTTTCTCTACATAATTTATTTCTTACCATGAATAATAATAATCTTACGTCAGGCTTAATACAACCATATAAATATATAAAACATGGTATTGAAATAAAAAAAATGATTTTTAATTTATTCACTGAAAAATGGACATACAGGCTATTATGTAATTCTGTTTTTGTTAAAGTAAGCATATCAATGTAAACATAATGTCGGACACATTATGTGTACTATGAATCAATAAAACCTTTCCAATTTTATTTATAAATTCAGTGTTTACTTTCAATTCTTAGTGGAAAAACAATTCATAGGCAGTGGCGGATTACCCTATAAGCAAATAAGACGTATGCTCGGGGGCACTAAATTTCAGGGCCCCCAAAATAGCTCATATGATAAATAACCCATATATTTTAACTCAGCTTTCTATGTTAATATTTACTTTTTTTTTTACTTATTTTGCAATGCTTTTAAGTTTTCCGAAAAACAAGGCCTCCAAATTTTATTGCGCCTGAGGGCTCCCAAGGTCTTAATCCGCCACTGTACATAGGGTACTAGTTGCCGGACAGATTCAGTATATGGACAGTTTCATACAAATATAATTAAAATGTTTTTATATTTTTAGGTGGTGCAATGTATCGAGAGAACGACCGGGACAAAACGTGCTTTGAAAGTTCTGCGGGACAGCGTGAAGGCTCGTCGTGAAGTGGATCTTCATTGGAGAGCCAGTGGCTGTATTTATATCGTTGGGGTAAATTATACATTAGCCCTTATAACTCCGCTCGACATAACAGATTTGGCAATTTTTTTGTTAATTAAATTTTAAAGTTTGTCGCCTGCTGTGGCCCAGTTGGTTAGAGCTTGCTCTATCAATCATGCAGGTCTGGGTTTGATCTCCAGTAAGATCACAGTGAATTTGAGAATTATTCAATTCAATGTTGGGATCGAAGACTGAGTGTTTATGATGTCAATTCACATTATTTCCTCTCCTCCCATCCTTCTGATTATTTAATAACTGGATGTAGCAATAGCGATTAGTTAACCATTAGTCCTGTTCTAGCCTTATCCTTCTTTCCCTACTACTTACTTTGAAAAAAATGAGGTTGAGCGACTGAGTAACAAACAGTTTTTGTAGAAAAAAAAATCTGTTGAGATACCTCCATTAGGAGGCCATATGCTCCACATTGGGAGCAGACATGGATAAAAAATAAAAAAAAATTGCCTATATACATATTAGTAAAAACACAATATTCCTTTGTACTTCATTCCACTTTATTTAATATGTCAGGACCGGTTTCGCTCATTACGAGCATCGTCAACTGACGATGCTTCAGACAATCAGTTGACGATGCTCGTAATGAGCGAAACCGGTCCTGACATATTAAATAAAGTGGAATGAAGTACAAAGGAATATTGTGTTTTTACTAATATAATGCCTTTCCACCAAGTATTGACAGTGAACACCCTAAAAGCCATATACATATATTGTGCGTAAGATAAATTTTGCCATACTGAAACATTCAAAATGTTTTTTATTATAATTATACTGTAATAAATTAATTTAAGACTGATTGAGGTGTAAACATATTCACCCGGTCCTCTTTTAACGTGATTTTATTTTGTGCCATTTGATTTTTACGTGATTTTTTTTGGACGGCACCATTCTTTTTTTTACACTGCTGCGATGCTTGGAAAAGTTTTTCCTTTATGGATTGCATCATTTATGCGTCTTCAGCAATTTTGGAATTACGACTATCTACATTGAGCGCAAACTGGAAATCATTATGACCAGAGAGCAAGTGAAATATCTCCTACATATGATGCCACTAATTGTTCGGAAATCATAATTTTGCTACACACAACGCAAATGATTTTTTTTTGACAAACTATCCTAGTGTAAGACGTGCTAGAAAATTTCAAAATAAATTGAAACTGCATGATAAACTGCACGTAACTTTATAAATAATTACAGCCACGAGAATTACAGAAATCAAAACAAAAACTTATAACGGAATATATTGTAAAGTGAAATAATTTACCGTCGAATCAACAAAACAAATCCAATGTAATATTCGATTTAGACCAAGAATATAGGAAAACAGCAATTTATCAAACGGTTAGAGCAAAATTGGAATTAAAGTTTAAAAAATCCGCAGCCGACAGTGACAGCATCGAATAACTCCTATCTTTAAAATTAAATACGATTATGCATGTATCTGTTCCTCATATGTATTTTTACATTAACCGCTCTATGCATATGAACGTACTTGTTACACACACTTTGACTGTACCGTCCCATGTCACGTACGCGCTTGAGAAAAAATAATATATCTCAAAACTACAAACTGTAATGAATACATCCTAAAAACATGCGACTACAAGTCTACACAAGTAATTCTTCAAGGACAAGCAAAGTTTTCGGTCAGTTCATTGACGTTTCGTAATTCTCATATGTATTGTATTCATAATCTTGACCAAAAAAAAGTCTTACGGAAAGTTACCTGCAGGTAGGATGGTTTAATAAGGAAATTAATGGTTATTATGTAAAAAAAAAACTACACGAATTCGAAAGGTAAATTTTAGTTTTTTATCGATTTTTGATATTTGTATTGATACTTTGATTATCGGAAACGATTTATTAAATTGTATGAAAATAAGTTTTTTATACGCATCAATTTCTGGGACCAATGTACCGTGTTAAAAAAGGATAGGGTGTATTAATTAAAGAGTGCAAAGAATTAATTTCTTACAATATTTCTGGTTTATAATTGCAAATCTGGCAACGTCAGACAGTTGCACAGGGCATTTGAAACAGTTATTATTATTAGAAGATAATATTAATACTGGTAATTCCCGTTTCGTGTATGGATATAGATTGTAATAGCTTCATGTGTAAATATAACCACAAGTATTATCGATGTTACCACATCCGCAGTCTTTTTAGAAACAATTTACTGAATCTTATCATATTTCAGATAGTCGACGTCTATGACAATACTTATGGGGGGTCTTCGTGTCTTCTCGTCGTCATGGAGTGCATGGAAGGCGGAGAGCTCTTCCAGAGAATTCAGGATCATCAGGATGGCGCTTTCAATGAAAGACAAGCCGCTGAAGTAAGTCTTTTTTCTTTTTATACTTTTCAATTATTCTACCTCTTTGAGAATGAACACTAACAGAAAATATATACATAGGATTCATTGAAAATTTCATCTTGCAGATAATGCATTCGATTTGCGTAGCGGTGAAATATTTGCATGACTCGGACATCGCCCACAGGGATATCAAGCCGGAGAATCTGCTGTACGTCAACCCTAGTCCCAACTCCACTCTCAAACTTACAGACTTTGGGTTCGCTAAAGAGACGCAGAGTGCCGCCAACACTCTTCAGACACCTTGTTATACTCCATACTATGTTGCCCCCGAGGTAACGTTTAATATTTATGGCATTACATATTTAAAATTTATTTTATTCATAGATACGCAACAATGTTTTGTTGGATATTCCACATGAACTATGTTATGGTAATAAAATTGAAGATTTTCATGAATATTAAATTTTCACACAGCTTGACAACCAGTGCACCACATGGCAAATATGTAGTCATTGTTCTTTCCTAATTTTGTGAATACTTTTATGAATGCACATAAATATTTGTCACAATAATTCATCTATTTCGAATTCTCGTATTAGATTCAACTTCAATACTATGCTATTATGTATTTGAAACATACACAAGCTTAATAATATCAAAAACTTGAATATTTTAACAGATATAGCTTATTTTTTAAAAATATAAATTAACATTGACACAAAACTGTTTTAGGTGCTGGGTAAGGACAAATACGATAAGTCGTGCGACATCTGGTCAGTTGGCGTCGTCATGTACATCCTACTGTGCGGATTTCCTCCTTTCTATTCCAACACTGGACTTGCCATTTCTCCCGGAATGAAAAGAGTATGTGTCGTATTCTACTATAAACAATTTCATTAAATCGGTTAAAATTAATTTATACATTTTTGTACCAATCTTTGATGGAATGACAAAATTTGATAATACTACTTTGTTGTTCGTTTTCAGAGGATAAAGTTGGGCCAATTTGAATTTCCTGAACCTGAATGGTCATTCGTGTCGGAGGAAGCCAAAAATCTCATCAAAGGAATGCTTTCTGTTGACCCTGCAAAGCGACTCACCATTGAACAGGTGCGTTACGTTTCTCTAGCCTTTTAAATGAAAATATTCTTTTTAAATGACAGACAAAAACTTTGAATAAATGTCGTGTTTCGCCTGCGTGCAATATGTAAAGTTTTTTCAACTGATCGTTTGCCAATCCTTTATTTCTATTTTAATATAAAGCTTGATTGAATGTTTATATTAGAGCTTTTTGCTCAATGTGTTAACTTTTTAAAAAGCCAGCCAATACGGAAAGACTCGAGAAAGCATGAAAAACACTACAGATTCTCGCCTTGGAATCAAATTTACTTATTTAATATTTTAGATCCATGCAAACCTGAGTACTAATATGTAAACATGGTAGCCAATCAAATGTTACATTACAGTGCAAATAAAATGGTTGGTATCCTACAATAACCAATTATTTATCCACCAAAATGGAGATTTGTATAAAAATGCATTTGTAGTTAAAATCTGTCAATATATTGCAGAGGTGGGCACGAATGAGAGCCACTTTCGAGTTTTTCGTTTATTATAAAGAACCACTGTAATTATACACAATTACATAGTATTAAGTAGACAAATTCGCATTCAATGTAAACCATTTCAACCTAAAATCTTACATCGAAGCGACTACGCTACACTTTATAAATTTTACAATTTTCGTGGAAAAAAATAACGGATTTTAATTTTCATTGAGTGAATCTCAAGGACGGGTCATCTTTACCCACAATTGATATGGTGTATGAACAATACAATTTTAAAAGTCTTATTGATGAAAATCCTGAAAAGTTTTTCGATCATTGTTTTTAAGAATCTTAGAAGTCATATTCAGCGAAACTCTAATTATTATTAAAAAAAAATATTTATCACTAAAATTATTTTTGCAAAACACCGTCAAACTAATTATTACCTTTTAAAGTGCTCAGTTTTTCTTTCAAAAATCCATGAAAACTATTTACAGCCAATTCAACTAGCTAATGAAAATAATTTCCCTTTTATGAAAGGTTGTGCAGAGTCGTTGGGTCCGAGTCCACCAGGAGGTACCTCAGACGCCCCTGCACACTGGCAGGCTGCTCCGTGAAGTGGGAGACGCCTGGGGAGAAGTCCAAGATGAGATGACTAGATCCCTGGCCACCATGAGAGTAGACTATGATCAGGTATTCACAGCAGTGACTCGATCGGTATATTTACGACATTGAATTATATATTTTTATATGCATTTTGATTGGGTTTATGTATTAAAGCTTCATAATAAGATTGACAGGGATGGATAAGAAATCAAATTAAATACATGTACATTTGTCAGCCTATGTAGACCTTGTGATAAGGGCTGTGCCCTTGCAATCTGACGGGTCTGGGTTCAAGTCAAATTTTAAAAAATATATAATCTAATTGGAGATCTTGGGCTTGGGTGTTTACGGTGTTGTATATCATCGCGTTGATCTTTAGTGATTGACAGAAATTAAAAATATCTGGTGCAATGGCTATTATTAGCCGATGTGCATTTTTTTTTCTATTCCATGATAAAAACAATATTTCGAAACGATACAAATGTCGATAATCTTAAGAGAAACGTTTTAAATTTTCTATATTTCTCTGTTTCAGGTCCAAATTAAAACCTTAGAACAGAGTAACAATGCCCTCCTCAATAAGAGACGAAACAAAGCCACCGCCTAAACTGCACCTCATCTTCAAACTTGCATGATTTCTTCGTGTGAAATTTGAAGATCGACTCATTGATCCACAAAACAAAATCCGAGCGGGACGATCATCTCTCACATGTGCTCGATTTGTTTTTCGTTCTCTCCTAGCGCAAATTTTATGTAAACCAGACCGATCCAAACAAGACAATGCCTCAACGGTGCCTTTAATATTTTTTTGAGCGTCACCGAGGAACACATCGAGAACTGTAGAATAATGTATTAATTCAATTCACGTATAAACTGGACCTACGAGAATGCGACACTGTCAATACCTCATTGTTAAATTTCATCAGTTTTAAATAATTTGGACAAAATAATTTAGAGTATAGATAACGTATAAGTGTTTTATTGCTGTGCTGTGCAAATTTGTATGACAGCTTGTATTAAGGTTGTGCCGAAGTTAATGTTCGTCTTAAATATAGTATATTATATTCATTGCTGAATTTCAAAAAAGTCCTCTTTTCGTAAGTTGAGTAAAACTCTGATTATTAACCAATCAAAGAATTTTTCATCCACATAAGGAATGGATCAGTAAGTTACGCATAAGTATATATTTATATTTTTTTAAGTTATAATTGATTAATGTCAACTGCATATTTTTTATAATTAAGAAATTGATGAACCACACATTATTTTTAGCTATTTTTATTTTCAATTGGATGTATTTCACCAATATGTGAATATCAATGATTTCAAAGAACTTTTCATACGTCTTGGCCTTATCAGCTCCATTGCGTATGGCCCATGCCTTGAAGATGTTCTGTTTATCGCCAGACTTCTCGCTTCGACTTGGTGTCCGGTAATTTCTCCGAATACATCCTATGAATGGTAATCGGTGGGCTTCTGTGACACGGAAGGAGGAAGTCGGAAGGAGGGAAGCGAGAGGCCCGTATCGTGTTAAAACTAGGTCTGCAGCCATTTTTTATTTGCCATATTGCAGACTGCCACAAAATAGCATTTAAATTATTATTTTGGACAAATATTTATAATTGTTTAATCACTCTTTCAATCAACCGAGTTTTCAGAGTGGTATGTAAAATTTTGGTTCACAAATTAGTACAATGTCATTGAAATATTAAACATATTCTATAACGTAATAGATTCAGATCAATTATTTTTCAACTTTTAGATGATAAGATGCTGTGCGTATTAATACAAGAAAAACAATCGGTGTGCTAAGGTACCCCTCGAATTGCACTGTAATTTAAGCATAATCTATTCATTATAACGATGGTGTTTTGTAAAATGGGCGAATCAACCGTTGAAGCCGAATATTTGACAAATGTAAAAGCAACAAAAAAAGGCTTCTAGGCTTTGTAATATCTAAGGTGTTTAGGTTAATTCAACTTATTTTTACAAAACACTGGCGATAACTTAAAATGTGAAACATAATATTTTATATTTTGAGAGTGTATTTTTGTGATTGTAATTATGTTTTATAAGTAACAATATACATTTATATTTTTTTAGATAATGTTGGAATTGTTTTTATGTATGAATCTTTGGATTTGTATTAAATAATTATACACGTCCGAAAAGTACATTCAGAATGTTCCCTGAATTTCTTATTAAACTAAAATCAAGCTTTGCAAATCTGATACTGCTCCAATCTACATTCCTTTTTTTCTTGAATGATCTGTTCTCTTTGTTGACTCTTCATTTTTTTTTATGTACGAGATTGGCTGTAAGAAAGCTCTTGAAGCAATCGAATGTGCGGTCAAAAAGCCTTGAAAGATTCTTGAAAGTTTATGGATTGTTTGAAATCGCTCTGGGAGATGTCGATCTGCAACTGCGTTGTATTGAAATTCATTGATCTTCTATTGGATAAGTTTTAATATGCTTGCAATTAATTGCTGGATCGTAAAGTAGCATAGGCAAAGTCTCTGCATGACAATTGATCACAGAAAAACATCCTTTGTCAGCATGAGATTCTGGGAACCATTCGAGCAAAACAATGCGTGTATCACCTCGCCTGCACATAACAAAGAAAAGGTAGAACAAAAGAAATTGACATCGCACACGAATCGTGCGCACGGGTGACTGAATCATTTGTGGGTCGGAATGTGACTAGTTTGTAGTGATATCTTTCAATTAACTATTTTACATTTTACTCTAATAATGCATTTGATGTTTTTATTTATTAATAAGTAGGTATAATGTCAATTTGCGAAATTGCAGTATGCCTCATGTTCCATTGAGTTATTGCTTTTGTAGGAAAATGAACACAGGGAGACATCCCTCTTGTCCAATGTATTATGATTAATTACCTAACGAGATCCGTCACAATCGCATAATAGTTAAGTAAGTGATAGTGAATTATAATTTATAATAGATCACTTTACGAAATGTTTGATGACCACAATAAAACATAAGCTATTTTCAGTTGTTTTTACTAATTATAGACTGTTATTCTTTCAAATGTCGTCATCGTTAAATATATCGTCTTTCAGATTATCGGCATAATCAAGGTTTGTTTTCTATTGCATTGTTTTCACACTTGAGTATCATTATTTTGATTACTTGTCTTGGCATTCGATGAAGTCGTTTTCTTACTCAAAGTTTATTGTTGTTAAAAATATATATCTTCAAGATTTATCGAATATGTTATCTTTGTTATGATAAATGTCTTATATAAGTCATATTTTCACTTTCTTTAAGAATAAGAAAACAATAATACAACATTAATTAATTGATCAACATGCTTGAATATAAAAAATCTTTACCAGCTAAACCGACAGTAAATGCTTGCACAATCTGAGTTTCATATTTCATCACAGGGAAACTCAGATATTTTGTTTAAAAATGTATGACATACTGAGTTAAAGTTGTCTTTTGTTTACTTGTGATCTCATACAAACATACTAAGACAATAAAACAGATTTTAGTTTACATAATATTGTGTTAACCTAAGGAATATTTTAATAACTGCATAGTAAAAATACAGACTTTATTCAATCATTTGTCGATATACCGGTTTTGCAAGTCGGGTATGACAATATATATTTTCTTTATTATCGTAAGATTTTGCTCAAATGTCAAATAATATTTTTTATTTTTTACTACATAAACATAAGTCTTATTCAAATAGTGTTTTCGGAATTGCCTTTAATCTAATTATCTTTCATAGTCGTTTTAGCGCAGTGTATAGTCTCACTGTCCAAGTATTACTAAATTTTAACAAATAAGTAAAAAAAATATTTCTCGATGCTGACAGTAGAAAAGTAAATCGACATTTCTTTCTGTAGTGGAGACTTTGCCAGTTCGACGTACGTTTAACAGTAGCGGTCGGTGAATATTTTGAAATAATAGGATCATTAGTTTTGTTTAAACTCGGATATTGCACCCTTCCAAGCCTTTCAAATAATTATCATTAGCCTGAAACATTTTATGAAAGCTTAAGTATCACCCGAACCGTATAGCCTATTAGAATGATTAAAATTTGATATTGAAATTCCGTCAAGCACCTTCAGTCGAAAACTTAAATAGGACAATAGTTGTGTAAAATCTCACAGGAATGTGATCGCAATGTCACAATAGAAAACAATGTTGACCAGATAGTCAACATTTAAAGTTAAATAAAATATTAATATGAAATAAAATAACTATGCATAATTCAAGTTCTCAATTTTTACTATAATTCTGCTCTTAGAATCTAATATATACGATGAGTTTCCTTATACTATATATGATAGACTGCACTTGCCTTTTGAGGTCTGATATTCGATACAAAAAAAAAGAATACAGTAGATGTTTATTATAATTACAGAAAACTGCCAAATAACACGAATTCAAAAAACACATTCGGTTAATGTTGACGGCGGCAGTTCCAATGGTGCATTCTCTTTAAATTTGTATATGTAGTCGGAAATCCTTTCCCTTCATCTGCTGACATATTTCGATCTAAAACTCAAAGCAGTCAAATAATATTTTAATGACGGATAGCCATAGGAAACATACGATAAAATTTTAGGTTTAGGTTTTAAACGAATTGAAAGAACTATATTAAAACAACATTATAGATTATATCACAAGACTTATTGAGGTGCTACCATTTTATTTGAAGACATTTATTTTTGTTACTATAATTTCTTCAATCATTTGGTATAAATATGTATTTTAAAAGAATGTTGCCAATACGTACATTATAAATTTGTACCAGAATTTGTAAAATTAATTGTTTCAGCCATTTAAAGGAACAATTGAAGTGTCCAGTATCAAACACGGCCGAGTCATGTTTTTGCCGATGTACACTTTTTTTTATCAATTCTGTTAAGTTTAATTTATTTTTTTAATCCATGTCTGCTCCAAATGTCAAGCATATTGCATCATGATGGAGGTATCTCAACAGAAGTTCTTCTATGAGAACTTTTTTAAAGAGAGTAGTAGGAATAGAAAGATAAGACAAGGACAAGACTAGTGGTTAACTAATCGTTCTCCCTATGCCTAGTTATTGAAGGTTTGGAAGGGAGGGAATTTTTAGACCTCAAAAACACCCATGCCTTCGAACAGAAATCAATCGAAAAAATGCTGTTCGTATTGGGATCCGGCAAGGAAGCCAACAATTTTAATCACTGCGCCATATAGACCTGACAGATTTAATGAACGTATCTGTTTCAAAATCGTACTACAAGTGTATAGAAATCAACATTAAATAATGATGTTTCTATTAAAAGTGGCCGAGTCAAAGGCATCTTGTTATCACACCAGCCAAGTCATTGAACACCAACTATATCACTGGATTTGAATCAGCCGACTGAATCTCATTCATTGTTTTGTATGGAATCTAAACGTTTTATAAGTTAAAGTTTGGTTTTTTTTTTCGAAGTTGTTCACAGTTTTGCGTAGTTAAAGTTAATTTGTATTAAAATTTCGTTTAAAAGTGGCTAAAAAAACTTTCGGCTCCTGAAAAATTGAGTGAAACTGACCTGTCGGTGTTTGGTATTGGACGATTCAATTTAAAAAATGAACATATAATGTATTATGTAATATTTATTTTAATGTTAAAGTTTTGATATAAGAAAAAAGTTACAAAACACAGTACAAATAAGGCTCTGTTATCTTGTAGACTTATTTTTATAGAACCTACAATATTGTTAATCTAAGCATTCTTCTTTTATTGCTGAATGATTAAACGTTGTTGAATTTGAGAAAAATATAATAAAATTCCATAATCATGTACTTTTAGGTACAAATTTATAACTGTATGCATATTTTCCATTGTATAAAAAGTAAATGAATACATCATAACTAATTATTTAATAAGGATAATAAAAATATCTAAAACCAATAGAATGTTTTATTTGTAAATAAAACCCTTTAGGCTTACAGACGTGTACCGCAAGTGGATCCACCCACCATAATTTATTATCAAAAAATTGCAAAAGTTATACAGAATGTGTTAAGGCAGAGACACATTGCAAACACCTGACAACACATAAGCGTGTTAGATGAGATCATAGCTACTGATTTATTATTTATTGATTGTATTATATAGATCAGGAACGCACTGTTAACATCCATCGCGACGCAATGCGCTCACACCCCACACGATCCAAGTGATCCAGATATTGTGTTGACAGTGGTGAGGATAAATATCCCACCTGACAACACGTGATCACACGCGTCAGTTGCTGTCGAATGCTCGAAGAGTGATGTTGAAGGTGTAGTTATTTTTTGTTTGCATATTTTATACAAAGAGACATTAGACAGATTAGGCTTTCGAGATTGCCATTTTTATATGAATATGTTTTCAAGTTTAAGCTAAATTTTTTTGTAACAATAAATAATGTTATTGCGTATTTTACTTAGCTAAGACTTATGGCTGATTTTCTCGTGTATGATTATTCCCATGAAAATTTATACACTTTAATGATGTCATCTTTAATATACTCATTTATTTCCTCAAACTGCAATTTATTCGCTCGAAAATACATTTGTAATCGTTTGTTATCTGTTACCAAGTTGTCAAAAAGCGTATGAAATTTACCAAACCTATTTCTTTGTTGATTTATTTCGTGAATCCAATATCTTCAGTTATTTATCTTTTTTATTTACAAAATAAACAGAAAACATTTTCATCACATCTTCTATATCGTCATCGAATTCATTGGAAAGTTTGTCCATAATTTGTATTACGAGAGAGGTCACTAGAGTAGACGTCCAGACTCACTGCCGTTAACCGAGTGGTGTCGTGTGTTACATGTGTGCAAGGCTTGCATCGAGTGTGACCGCATCTTGTAGCGTGGCGTGTTAGCAGTATGCTTAGGAATACCTTTAGGAATGGCACCAAATTTAACCATCGCCTTACTGTGATAAAAAAAATGTACATTGTGTTGTATAGTCGATACACAGTGATTTTAAATTAATGAATTAAAAGAATACTTATGAACATTGAGTTATTATAGTTGATGTCAACAAGTAGTGACCATTGAAATTTAATAGCTGAAAACATTGAAAAAAACATTCGCCGTAGACCACAAAATGCAAAAAGAAATCCTACAAATTTATGCCTGAGATGAAATGTGTGCAGTACACACAATCATGAATGAAGCAACACTGTCTCAATTGTTCACCTAAGTATAAGTGAGTGTGAAGAGCATGTGTTTAATGCACTTCTACATTAAGTCGAAAAAACTTTTTTGAGATAATTGTCTTTTTTATACAACTTAAACCTTTAATTATTGACATATTTCAGTGATGGCGAACTTTTTGAGCTTAGTGTGCCAAAATTCTGAAAAAAACTTGATTGCTTTGTTATATTTAACCAAATTCATGTCAGTCGGTTTTTTTTTATTGGTTTGAATATTAATATAAAATAAAAATAACTTAGATTATTGAACGTATTGTGTTACAAAATGTGACACGTGTTTCGTCTCTTTCAGAGGCATCCTCAGACAACTACTTTCGCAAATGTTTGCTTAAGTACGAATGATTTTAATTTTACTATTCTGATATATTACAATAAAAATCAAATAAAATGGGAGGGGATGATAAAAAAACAAACAAACGATAATGGTAATACAAATGACATTTACATTAAGAAATGATTATCTAATGAGTTGGATCATAGCCCCCTATACTTAGATGGAGACGGTAATGGTTGGATCAATTAGGACATCTCCATGTACCTGTCTTCTCTTTAAAAAAATATGTTCAATTTTATCTAAATTGGTTGACTGAACAATATCTCATAATAATGCAGCTATATGTTTATTTCTGATCTAGCTTCTACGAGTGTCTAAGTATAAAATCAAATTGGTTTATTATACTATTCTACTAATTTTATTAAAAAATGTGTATTTCGATTCTTCGAGAAGCAACTTCAAAATGATTTATGAAAATTTAATGACTTTATTATTATACTGATTGTGACACGTGCTTCACCTCTTAGAGAAACATCTTCAGACTGACGTGCTACAATTTGTAACACAGTCAATGGAATAATAATAATAAAAAAATAAAGTATAAATGAAATCATAAATAAATAAGTCATGCTAAAATAAATAGTATAAAATTGTTATCTGTTTCGTTTTTTTTTTTTACAATTTTTCTCAATTATTTCGGCCCATAGGAAAAATTAAATGTGCAGCGACGTTGTTGTTTATAAATCTACTTACCTACTTAATATTATTATGAAAGTATGTAGGTACCTTATTATTAAGTCATAAAAAGTCTCTATATTGAAAATATCCTTAGTTTGGTGTCCTGACAATGGTGCATATTTCCTTCACATTGGCATTACTGAAATGTGCAACCGCTCGGCTGACGTGTAAAGTCGTGCAATATTTTCATATCTAGCTGTCATAATTTTTATCCCGGCTTGCGTTTCAAGCCGAAATGAATTCTTTTAAGCGTGACAAAAAGGAGGAGGAAGATGGAGGTGGAAATCCGTTCCAAAATCTCGAGAAAACTAGTGTTCTGCAAGAGGCTAGACACTTCAACGAGACTCCTGTCAACCACAGAAAGTGCACCCTGATCCTCACCAAAATACTGTATTTACTGAACCAAGGAGAGGTTTTAAGCAGTCAGGAGGCTACGGAGGCTTTCTTCGCTATGACAAAGCTGTTTCAATCTAAAGATGTTATACTTCGTCGGATGGTTTACTTGGGAATCAAGGAATTGAGCTCGATTGCTGACGATGTCATTATTGTGACATCTTCCCTCACCAAAGACATGACGGGGCATGAGGATCTTTACAGGTTGGCTCTTGTTTCTAATATTATTCTTTTTCTATATGGTTCCGATATATTGAGTGCAAAACAAACGCATCATCATTAACAGTAATTACCAATTAATTTTGTTGTGAAAACATTTTTTATTTTTTAAAGTTTAAGAAAATCATTCGCTTTTTTTTTGTTGGACCCATTCATAACTTTATCAATTATACCGTTCATTAAAAATAATGCCAAAATGTATACCTAAACAATTAATCTCCAATAGGTTATTTCTGAGAATCTAAATAAAACTTACAGAATAGCATACTTAGTAATAGAAACATTAGTGAGAAGGAGCGAGAGAATGGTATTCAAAATTGGTAAATATGCTTTCCGACATGCTACTCTTTTTCTCCCCGAAAATTTACTTATTCCACAAAAATAATGCAATTCTCTAAGAAAAAGAATATTTCAATAGACTAATCATTGAAACCTAGAAAACCAATAATACATGCGAATTACGAATTTTTCAAACAAAAATTCATTTCCTTATTTAAAATTTGCTCTATGGTTTGTTCTAAGAATTTAAACTTTGTCAAGTTGATTTTTTCCGACTAACATTATATTTTTATTTTCCATCAATTATTGGCTTTCCTCATTCCAATAAATGATAATTTGTTATATCCATTTTCGTAATTAAATATTCTACTTAACTGATAAAATATTATGTTTCATTATTGGTGGTTATTATTCTAATTTAAATAACTTCCAATTTCGTATCTTGTTATGAACCTATTGACAAATAAATGCTGAACCAGCAGTCAAGTGGTCAACGTTGTCGGTTTCAGTTGCGATGTTCACAAGCTTGAATCCCAGTACGAACAGATTAATAAATTGATTTTTCAATTGATCCAGTGATTTGATTTTGAATGTATGAATATTTGTAATGTTCTAATTCAGTAACATAATAGGCGAAATATGAACGATTATCTAAGCACTAGTCCTGTTTTTGGTTGAGCGACTGAGTAATAAGCAGTTCTCGTAAATCGATTTCTGTTGAAATAAGTTCCAATAGGAGTTTTTATGCTGCACACTGTGAATGGACAGGTAACTCAATGCGGACTGTCTGGGACACACAGCTGTACATGATTAAAATATTATTTGTTCAACTGTTGCATTCTAACAGTGCTGCTTTACGGTAGTTAATCATGGCACCTGAAGAAGACTTGGAAAAACCGTATAGCTTCGAGAATAGATGCTCGCGACACACAATGGGGATGAGTTGGTTGTTTTCATGGGGAATTCAGAGATTTGGAAATGTACAAGATAGTGATCTGTCCCTTCAATGATCATGGAGAGACGTTGGAATTGTTTGGTTCACGTGCTGCGGATGCCTCTGGAAAATCTCAATCCTGCTTGCCTCTTCTTCCGACCGGTGGTATACCGGCGTCCTGGACGAACTTCGGGTACTATCCATAGGATGTACTCGGCGGAGCATACGGATGCTGGCATGTCATGGGAGGAAGCAAAACAATTGGCGGGAGAATGGGAAAAATAGAGATGACATATCCTCCACATAGGGGGTGAATATGGTCAACGTAGAAGAAGAATAATACATTTACACCTGATTATGTCACCGCAGTCCACGGAATGGAAGCTTAAGAATTTTGTCTTCGTTTCAGGGCAGCGGCTATTCGTGCACTGTGTAGTATAACGGACAGCTCCATGATGCAGTCTATCGAGCGCTACATGAAGCAGGCCATTGTTGATAAGAATCCGGCTGTCAGTTCTGCCGCACTGGTTTCCGCATTGCATCTCGCTGCCACCTCCGGTGATTTAGTCAAGAGATGGGCCAACGAGGCGATGGTATTATAATGATTTAATTTTGACCAGTCAGAATAACATTGTCAATAATGTTTTAGGCAAGGGATCCCCAACCTTTTTGGACCCAAAAGCGCATTCTAAAGTATTGGCTCCACTTATTTTATCTAAAGATATTTATTATTGGACAAGGATAATAAATAATATATACGTAAATATAAAATATTTTTTTTTTTAAACAGACAAAAAACAAATGCATTTCATTGACTAGCTAGCACCTCGTAATAAGATGATGATTTTCCTGTCAGCAAACAATCATAAAGATGCTTATTGGTGAGCCGAGATCTATACTTTGATTTTATGAAGTTCATGTTTGAAAATAATGATTCACAGAGATACGTCGAACCGAAAAAGAATTGCATTTTGTATGCCGCTTTTTCTTATCACTCTAGTCACTTCATGAAATTCAATAATGATGAACGAATGCGATTCATATGCTTAAAAGTGTTAATTTAATAATAGTTTTTTTTATCCAAAAATAATAATAATCTGAATTAATTATGAAAAAAGACACAAAATATGGCCGAACTTGTTTTTTTCAGAATATACAGCGTATGTATTAAAATTTATCAATCCTGCATTGATAATTCAAAACGGCTGATTTTTTGTTTTATAATATACTTCTGTCAGTATATCGATGATATAACCTACAGGTTTTTTTGCGAAATAGTTGATTATCAGCCATTTTCTGCTGATAATATTGCATGCTGCAGTGTAATGTATTAAGTACTTGATTATTGCAAATTCCGTTCGTCATTCACACATGCTGAACATTATCATTGAAGACATATTAACATTTTATTGTTGTAACAGGAAGCGCTGAATTCTGATAACATAATGGTCCAGTATCACGCGTTGGGAGTGTTGTACCACTTGCGAAAATCTGATCGCCTCGCTGTCACGAAATTGGTCGGTAAATATACACAGTCATCACTCAAGAGTCCTTACGCGGTCTGCATGCTGATACGCATAGCCTGCGATCTCATCGAAGAAGAGGACTCGCAGTATGGTATGTCCAGCTATCCTGAAACGTATATTTGAGTAATCGCTTTTGTTTAATAATATATTCATAAAATGCACACTGTAGAAATTGCTGTGTAAAATGAAATGCATGTTGAAATCAGTAAATTACTTTATTAACCCATCTGCATTATCCGAAGTCGTATCACGAGCTCGGGGTGAAGTGTAGAATAACATGGTCAAATGTATCTACATTAGAGGCGGACGTGGTTAAAAAAATAAATGATTTTGTAAATGTGGAGACATACCGTTTACCTTACTTTGAAAAGTTTCTATTTGCACTTTACCATGTTTTAAGATACGAGCGTTTGAATATTTGACTTTTCATAATTTGAAATTGAAAAGAAAAAATGCACTTTTAATGATGAGCAAGTATAAACATAATTATTTTACTAATTTTAAGCAGAATTTATTTAATTTAAACCCTATATATCTGGAGATAATCAGTGCTTAAAACTGTAATAAGAAACTTTTTTCTCTGAACTGACAACAATAATTGAGTTTGAAAAGGTTGTAACGTCCAGTTGAACTTTCTACACTCAGTCTGTTGTATGCATTTGACAGTTTCCACCTACTGATTGATTGTCTAAGCTGAATGTAGTCGCAACTTCAAGTCGTTCAAAAGATTTAAGTTTTATAATAATATACCGAGTTGTAATACTGTAAGACGAAGTCCTATTGTTTCTTAGAAGCTTGTAAAATTACGCCATTTTAGAAATTTATGCCAAAATGTTCGTTAAAACCTTTTCAAAGTAAGGTAACGATACAGAGATGAATTCTTGTATCATCCAAATTTAATGTAATTTTCCACTCGAATTTCAGTACCCACAAAGGCGAAATTATAAAATCTCTCACAAGCTCGTCTTTACGTCACTACCTAGAAACACTGATCTAAATGATGCAGATGGGTTAGCCATTTATATTTTGCATATGTGCAGCTTATCGACGTTTACTTGTTAGAATCTATTGTAACACGAATCAAGTAATTAATTTTATCTTTTGATTATGAATATTGGTATTATAGCTGATTGATATCGCGGTGGATATTATAGTCTTTAGATTCTTGACGATTGCACGATTGCAATCATCGAGATGCAAAAAGCACTCTGGAAGCTACACTCATACCTAACATTAAATGTAATATTTTTTTGGCATTATATTTATATGCATTAGCGAATGAGATATAACTTTTTAATTTGTATGCGGATGTATTTTAAGCTAAAGAAAAAAAATTCTCAATGATTCAATTATTAAGTGATTTGCTATTTTGAAAGGCAGATTTTGCGCTTATGAAAAGGATAAGGCAAGGCCGGATTAATCTATATCCTGCGGACCTCCAACCGAGTTGTATTTTTTTACCAGTTGATTTTTATATATATAAGAATAATCCTTTCGATGGAATCGGCGGTAACTTTGTGGAAGTTCATTTTATATTAACACGTTCAATGCGGACTAAAATGGAGTATGCATTGTAGCATACAGATTTTCTAATATTAATAAAAATAATAATCTCGTTCGCAAATTTCAGGACTGCGTACCAGTCTCCGGATAATTTATGCCAGCATAAAGAAGCATTTACAATTCAAATATTTCAAAGATTTTTGTAAATAAATTAATTGCATGCTAGCTTTTTTATTTATATAATATTGTATACATAAATACATAGCAAACAATAGATACATTTATCAATATTAAAAAATAGCATACAATTACTTTCATTTACGTGAATAAAATTACATCTTTTGTATACATATATGTAAATTGAATATAACATAATAGTAAAAAATAACTTACAATAAGCAATATTATTGTATTAAACAACATTTAGCATTTGTTGGTGATATAACCGAAAACATGGATCCAGACACAAACCTGGTTCATATCAAACCAGATAAAAAAAGAGAGGCTTTTCTCTCCTTTTTTTCATTCCAACAATATTTACACCGTCTTCTTTTGGTTTTTCTATCTGGGTATGTTTTGCAGAAAATAGGAAGATGAACTCTTTTAATTTTTTGTTTTGGAGGGGGGGCCTACTAATTTTTCAATAACTTGTAGCCTGTATATAATGATACAGTTGAATTTTGAAAATTTTACATATATATAATAAGAATTTAGTAGCATTGTTTGAAATAAATGAATCCCTATTTTTTATGACACCTTAATATTTTTTCTACATGGGAAGTATGCATTTGACCATCGTAGCCACTCCAGCCATGAATTTGTTGTATTGTATTACCATATTTGGCTTTTCTAAGACATTTCCTCGGCGATTAGTCATTACTGTTGATGACGAAATCGTCAGAACGTCTCTGCGGTCTTTCCATTTAGTTGCACATATTCCTTCTGGGGTATATTTTATCACGGACTCACTTCTTTAAAAAAATATATTTGTAGCTTTTTATGTATAAAATTCTAGACAGAACACTTCAATTCTCAAAGAATCTTATGAATGTAAAAAGAAGTAAATAATGCAAATTAAAATTTGAAACTTATGATGTAGTAAATGTATTCTAAGCGAAAGTGTAAACCAACCTTTATGTGAAAAAACGTGATGAAAAAACACGACTTCTGCAGGTCAGCACTACCGATTCGAAGTTATTATTATTTTTTTATTGCAAAACAATGAAATTATAATATCACACATAAGCGAGTTGCGCCCGTGCTTAAATAAATCCACTGACACGGTAGGCGTGTTCTTAGCACCCAACGAGTTAATAAGAATAATCATTTGGTTATTATTTCAGACAATTTATTTAAATTTGTTTACCTGTAAATTTGTTCTGATATTACCATTTATCGAAATTCTAAGAAAAGAATGAGGCAAAATAAAAGTCCAAATAAACCCCAATTGAAGATATTCAGACGTGTTTCAAAGTTTGTAAATGATTGTGATTTCTCTATTTGAAGTATGCTGTGGGAGTCATACCAACATTTTATATAGTACATTGTCTTTCGATTGCATTTCTATTAATTTTAGTGCCCTGATATAATGATATAAGGAAAATAATTCTGAGTCTCGTGTATATAACAAGTAGTGATCAATCAATTACTTCTTTGTGCAGAACGATGACAAATGCGTATGTTGAATTTGTAATGAAGTGGTATTTGTTTTTAGTCTTTTGGCTGCTGTAGAAAATAGCACGTTTGTACCTAGCACGCTGGCTATAATTTGCAATTATAAATATAATAAGTTATTGACAAGGTAACTCGTCTCTGGAGTGTTGAGCACGAAAAATTTGACGAGATATCTTGTCTGTTGCATCCATCCAGTTAAAGAATTTTACTTGAAATGTCGCCACACTACGAAACATGGGACAAAATAAGACAAAATATTTTCAATTCTGGCCCCATGTTTTATAGTTTCCATGCCAGTATCGATGCATATTATATTCAAGTTAAAATTTTATGTTCTTTACTACTATCATCATTATTGTATTATTTTATGCTTCTGTTGTTTTGTTTCAATTAACACTTCCATTCTGTTTTCCACTACTAACATTTGGGTTTGTGGGCCCTCACTACATCTGAATTCGGCCCCGGGACCAGGGTATATTAACAGCTTTGATATTTCAATCTAGCTCCTGCCGTTACTCAAAATGTCGATAGCGAAAACCAGGTCAATGATAATAATTTAAGTGATGACGAGGATATCTTGAGAGGAGTCGATATTTGGAAACACCGACAGTTCGATTTGTTGGTGGAAAACCACATGCAGCGGCTCATCGGAAACTCTGGCTTTCACAACGTAGTCTTTATCCGTCCGTCGTCGTCGAATATTATTATGAGCCGTGATTTTGGGCCTAAAATGATTACGAGAGGAGTGAAAGGTAATTCGTCAGACCACTCGGATATCGGTATCGCTTGAGAACAGCAGAAATGTCCACACCTGTCGCTTTAATCACGCTTATCTGAATACAAATAGCCGGGCACTTCCGTGTCCTTCATTACGCAATCTATCATCTTTCGCTCCTCTTGTTCATTCAACGATCGATAACGTGCCGATGTTTTTTTCATAACCCTTTTACATTTTGAATATTGACTTACTAAATCTCTCTGAAAGACGGCGAAGAAAATAATTGCTAAGCAAAATTTGTAATTGATTTTGTTTTTGAAATCCATACGTCACTGTTGATATAATATAAAAAAATATGCCGTCTTTGAAATAAAGTGTAGCGAATGTTGAATAGAAAATATGGATTTTATCTGATATATTAAATACTAATTTTCTCATATTAATAATGTTACGGTCACATAAGCTTGAGCGTTCCTTTTCTCTTTAATTTGACAGTTATTAACAATGTGCAATGTTAAAAACGTCAGTCATGGGTGTCGGTGTGTAAAATGCTTAGCAATCATCTCTTGAATATATTTAATATTGGTTGGTAGTTGGCATGTAAACTGTGCCATCAATTTATTATCTGTATGTTATGGTATTTGATACACGTTTTGTATATGGGCATTGTTTATTATGGCTGTTTGTATGTGTTCCTTAGCCGCTTTACATTTTCAATAGAATACAGCCGTTCAGTTGCTGAAAGATTTGATTGAACAAGTAGTATATAGAAATTTTTCCTCATTGGGCTTCTTATCAAAAAATAATACAACAGAAAGTAGAATAAAATAATCTCCAATTTTATCCATCATCTATGACAGTGCTTCCCAAAAAAATTTATACCACGGCCCTCTAAATCTGAAAAAATTAATCTGCGGCCCCCCTCAATACAAAACGTGAACCCCGGAGAAAACCCTACGGCCCCTCAGGGGGTCGTGGCCAACAGTTTGGGAAGTACTGATCTATGATACTCATAATAATTATTTGTAATAATTGGCTAGTAGATATCGATAAATTTGCTTGATGTTTTCTTAATCACTATTTTTAATAAGGTCAGCGTGAATGTCACATATTTTCCTTTTTTTTTTTTTAAACAAAAGATTTTTCTATTTCCAGTATTTATTCTTATTTTAATTTTATTATTTGTAGAAGAACCTATGAGATGTTCACTATCTTTTTTGTCTTTCTCTTTAGGTTCTGACAACCCTCTCTTCTCCTTCATCGAATCTTGCCTTCGCCACAAATCCGACATGGTGATCTACGAAGCCGCGCACGCTCTGGTCAATCTGAAGCGCAATTCGTCGCGAGAGCTGGCCCCCGCCGTTAGCGTCCTGCAGATGTTTTGCAGTTCGCCGAAGCCGATTTTGCGGTTCGCGGCGGTCAGAACGCTGAACAAAGTCGCCGTGACTTACCCGGCCGTCGTCACCGCTTGCAATTCTGACCTCGAGAATTTGATCCTGGATAGCAATCGATCCATCGCCACCCTCGCGATAACGACCCTCCTCAAAACGGGAGCGGAGAGTTCTGTCGAACGTCTGATGAAACAGATCGCCACGTTCGTTTCTGAGATTTCTGATGAATTTAAAATTGTCGTCGTGCAAGCTATCACATTTCTGTGTTTGAAATTCCCGCGAAAACATTCAGTGCTCATGACATTTCTGTCGGGCATGCTTCGAGACGAAGGCGGCTTGGAATACAAAGCCACGATCGTCGACACGATCATAACTATCATCGAGGAGAACTCGGACGCCAAAGAGACCGGCCTGGCGCATCTGTGCGAGTTTATAGAAGACTGCGAACATACCACTCTTGCCGTGAGAATCTTACATTTATTGGGTAAAGAAGGACCCAAAACGAAACAGCCCTCGAGGTACATTCGCTTCATTTATAACAGAGTGATCCTCGAAAACCCGACTGTCAGAGCCGCAGCCGTAGCCGCCATGTCGCAGTTCGGTGCCGCTTGTCCGGATTTATTGCCAAATATTAAAGTTTTACTCGCACGTTGCCAGATGGATACCGACGATGAAGTCAGAGACCGCGCCACGTACTACAGTTCTATTTTAGAAGGCGAAGAAAAATCATTAATTAATTATTACATTGTCGAGATTCCCCAGATATCTATTCCCGCTCTGGAGCGCGCTCTGAAAGAGCACATCATCAACGATCCATCGGTCGTCTTTGATATCAAAACCGTACCCATCGCAGCTCAGAAAACATCAGCGGAGGTAAACACCCAGAAAAATAATATGGAAGGCATGCTCATCACTTCGAATAACTTGCCTAAACCTCAGCAGATATCAAAGGAAGAAGCGTACGCGGAAAAACTTAGCACGATTCCCGGCATCGCTACTTGTGGAGCTCTGTTTAAGAGCACTGATCCCGTAGAATTGACCGAATCTGAAACAGAATACACTGTAAGGTGTGTGAAGCACATATACGCGCAGCATTTAATCCTCCAGTTCGACTGTCTGAACACGATGAATGACCAAATTCTGGAAGACGTTCACGTCAGATTGGAAGTGCCGGAAGGGTATCGTCTCCTACGTGAAGTTTCCTGCGACAAGCTGCCTTATAACCAGAGGGGTACCGTGTTTTCAATCTTGCAATTCCCCGAAGAATTAGCTTTAAGTGCCGGATCTTTCGGAGTGACCTTAAAATATATCGTTAAAGACTGCGATCCGAACACGGGTGTTCCCGATTCGGAGGACGGTTATTCCGACGAATACATGGTGGAAGACTTAGAAGTCACCCTAGGAGATCAGATACAGCGCGTCAAAAAGGTAAATTTCAATGCCGTTTGGGAAAATTGCATCTCTGAAGGGTACGCAGAAGTAGAAGACACGTACGCGTTGACGACCGGTCAGTCATTGCAGGAAGCCGTGAAGAATATTGTCCAATTCTTAGGTCTCTTACCCGCGGAGGGCAGCGAAAGAGTCGCCGACGGCGCCTCCGTCCACACGCTGATGTGCGCTGGATTTTTTAGAGGAGGTTTCGACGTTCTCGTCAGGTCTAAATTAGTGCTCGGCGACGGAGTCACCCTTCAATTGACCACTAGATCGCCTAACGCTGAAGTCGCCGAACTTATAACGTCGGCCGTCGGATAGAATATACCTAATTTTAAACAAATGTTTCAGCTTCAGTTTTAAATTGTCTAAGAGCGGTTCTGTTTTAAGTAAATTTATCAATCAACTTAAAATTGTATACATAATGTGAATAAAGTCGAATCACGTCTCCAAATAGCAAAAGTGTTTGAATGCTCGCAATTAAATATTTTTATTAAATTGTTTATGCTCAAACAGAACGGTTTATGTGGAAATTTGTCAAGTATCTTAACTAGATTTGTATATTTTGACGAATGATTGTATTCCGTATGTTTCCTCATTTACGCATTTAAAATCGTTTAACGTATTGCGGTTTTGTTCAGCTTTTAAAACTGTCCCTGGAACGAAGCTTATATCGTAAACTAAGGCGAGTCCTTATAATTCCGTACGCCGATCGCCAGATCGCCATGATGAATCTATGAATGTGTACGTGCAAGTGTGATGCAAATAATTTGACCCGTACCTGGGAAATATCTCGCTGTGATGTTATCCGCCTGCCGGTTACGTATTGTTTCCGCTATTTGCGCTTTTGCATTGTGATAATTGAAGACGTTCGTGAATTCATTATTATATTTGAAGAGAATTGAACACGCGTTTCCATGATATCGGAAACACTTGCTGTCTGTTAAGAGCTGTACATCCTTTAAACAATCAAACCGAGAATCAACTATAATTTGAGAGATTCAGCAGACACTAAAATATTATATCACGGGTTCCCAACCTATGGTCGCCAACTTTTTTCGATTTTGGATTTGAACAACAAAACTAAAACTACAGTCAACTAAAATTACCTTATTGAAAAAAGTGCCTTTTTCAATTGCATCGAGGCCGCAGGTCACATGGCTTTTATAAAAAGGGCTCGCCACCCAAAAAAGGTTGGGAACCTATGTATTAATCAATACATATACTTATGTATAAATATAACCATGAATCAATCAGATTCTTTTGATATTTAAAACAATTTAAATTTAAAAATCTGAGAGAATAATTGCCACAAGTATACAATAGTGTTTGATTCAAAACTAATTTTCTTTTTATTGTGTAAATCATGTTCGTATCATCTTTTTCAATTGATAATAATGAATTCATATAATAATATTTTATAGAGACGACATCTTTATTTTGGCATTTTTTTAATCTCTAATGCAACTTATACTTATTTTTTTTGCGTTTTCACTAAATAAATTGAATTCAATAAAACAGTTGTCCTATCAGAATGCAGTTTAAAAACACAGCAGCTTATATAGCTAAATAAAGTAAATCGAAGTATTGTTGTCATAAAATGTTTCATATTGTATAAATGTCAATCACGAAACTTCTTAGGCCGTGTAAGCCATTTTTTTGAATATATAAACGTATGTCAAATCTATTTATGAAAATATGGAAAACCAAAGAATTCATTTGTTTACCTTTTGCAATGCTGAAATAATATGTTACACGGCATGTGCTTCAACTTCTTCAAAACATTATCAAAATGTGTATCAGTGCTATGTTTAGTAATTTTTTTCATTAAGTTACACTACACACACATCACATATACGTGACATACGATCACATACGCGTGAGTTTTGTGATCTTTGGGACGTTATCTAGATATATCACAATTTGCCAATTTACAACGGGCACTTACACATTTTTTATGCGGTGCAATTTACCAATTCGGTAACAATTAATCATGTCATTTAAATTATAAAGACGTAAGTCGCATCCGTTCATAATATAATAATAATTATATATTTGTAAAATGAAAATATTCTTGTTTTTAATACGCATCAGATCTTTGATTATTTTTTAATGTTTCTTTGGTAAAGTTTGTCTTTTTTGGAATTAATAATTCTGGCCATACGGAAAAGGGTGCGATGATTTTAATGCAATCGTCGGGACATGCCGGCCTCAGTCAGAGTCATCCGCAGGCCTAAAACGATACCGATTAAATTGTCATATTATTGGAGCACTTGGAAGGATTGTTAAAAACATTACGTTATATTGTTTTTGTTCGAATGAGGAATTATAGATATTAGATGAAAGTTTGAAAGAAAAGCGCGACAGGTGGACGTATGATTGAAATTCTTAATTAAGTGGAGATAATTTTTATAATAAATGTAACAATATTGAATTTAGTATTACAGATAATGGGTTAATATTTTGATTCAACTGTCCGACTCCGTTATATGATTATATTTTTGATTTTGCTATTGAAAACACTCGGAGGACTTCTCTTAAAATGTACATACGTATCATATAGACGAGAACGAATTCCAGTTTCAATAAACTTTATGGATATCCTATCAGATCTTTTTTTACATTCGATTGCTGTATTGTTATTTGATAATAATACGATCCGCGAGTACATTTTGGGGTGTAGCTCTTCTGCAATTTGTATTATTTTCTCACAGCAAATCGTTCATTGTCTGATGAACCAGCCGTCAGTGTTTTAAAACATGTTTCAAATATAAATATATTGTACAAAAATAAATAATGTTTATGAAAATGCCTATTTTATTTCCTATGACTTTTAACTCTTTTACTGTGAATTTGTGTAACCAAACCGCATACAATGTGAAAATAAACATGGGTGAATGGACTAGGCCAGTAGTTGGCAAACTGCGGCTCCTAGGCCCCTTGAGTGTGGTTCTTCCACAAAATGCCACATACAGTGCCAATTATACTTCATTTCCCACGCGCAAAGTCAGTTTTCGGTCTTAAAACATTCGAGTTGGAAGAGGCGATCTCAGCGAACGTACCTCAATCAGATTGAGGACTTTTTAAGCAAAAGCCTGTTACCAAAAATCTTAACTTATCTAAATATTTGAAAAAATTGGCTCTCAAAAGAAATTTCAATCGTTGTATAGTTGATATTTGGCTCAGTTGACTAATGAGTTTGTCAACCACTACTGGGCCAACCAGACTAATGGCACGTATAGCAGTATATTTTTGAATCATTGCTATCTTATGCAAGGATTGTATAGGAAAATTTCAAGATAGCAGGCTATACACCAGGGCAGTGTTCCCTCTAAGCTGTGCGCGTGTTACATCAGCTATACCACCACCAGAATAAATTAATTGACATTGAATAGTGTTGTTGATTATTTTCATTATTAAAAATCCACCTTTTCGTTTAGTAGGTCTAAATACCGTTATGTGGCGCAAAAATCTTTTTATTTCTTGTCTCAAAATTGCACAACCTATGTCTTGCGCACACAACCTTCCGAAAATTAGAGGGAACACTGCACCAGGGTGCAGTTCCTTATACCCAATGTGCATAAGAAACACAACACTAGTTGAATAAGCATGCCAACAAAAAGAATTGACTTTTGCAGAAGCAACAATATGCAATTATAATTTACACAAACGTGTCTTTTTTTAAAAAATTAATGATACTTGCTAACACAATTCTGATAAGTCACTAAGTTCTGTTATAGGACTTGAATCATTATAATCATTGATAAACCTCAATACATGCATACAATCAATACAAACATAGTTTCAGTTTTACTATTCGAATATCGAATAGTTGATAATGACGAATAACTGGAATCCCTAATAAGTATGTATTAACATCTTTTTTTTACAGTTAACAGTTTTTTTGGAATAAAAAATACGATAAATATATAAGCTAAGACTTCAATCAAATCTTTATAAAAAATCAAGTAATTTGATTGAAATCGGTGAACTTTTGCTATTTTAAATGGACATCAAAACAGTCACCCGGGTTTGAAGGGTTTACATCTACTTCACTGTAATATTTTTTAATTGATAAAGATAGAGTGAAGTCACAATCTAATTCATTTTAAAATATACACTTGTGAGCTGAGGTCTTCTTCAAATAAGAATTATTATTAAAAACACGATTAATTTGAAAAATTATATATTTCATTTTATGAAAGCATGACATAAAGCAAACATCATTTCTCCTTACATGTATAAACTTAATAAATTAACACACTAACAATATATTGATATAATATATATATTCACGATAATGTACAAAATAAATTTATTCCACTAAACAAAAGAATATTAACGAATAATTTGTTTTAGTATTTTGGCCTCTTCTTACTTTGTACAAAAATATCAAACAAAACTTATCACATTGTCGTTTATAAAACAAACTCAAACCGTGTGAAAACTACCAGTGTATTTTTTTTGAAATAAGTGTCGTATTATCTTTGACAGATAAGTGATTTTTTGAATACATTAAAAAGTAACTAAGTTTATGTAATGTTTATTTGCAAAGTTTTTAAAAATGGAATACCACCAAATATTCATAATATCATCTCTATGGAAAAAGCGAATTGACATTAACCATACTTATAAATTGAAAAAAATAGGGGTAACCTATTAAAATTAAGGGAGTGTTACTGATGTGTGACATTGTAATATTAGATTTAGGTTGCTAAGTCCAAATTTTTAGAAAAAAAAATAAATAGGAATTGATCAAATGACACCATGAATTGTAGTGAAACACTATTGATGAATTATTGCAGAATTAGCACTGCATGGAAACAATGAATAAGGTTCTATAATAATCATAAAACTATTATGATAAATTATTTATTGTCAAAACAGAGAGCAATTTCACTTAGCATTCAAAATTTAGGATTTATATTAAACTCTAAAATGGTTACAAGCCATAATGCTGTTTTTCTTGACCACAAATACAGTTATAGTTAAACCACCAATCAATATTTTTGAAGGGACCAATGGAAAATGTAGATTTTCAATTTGATGAATTGATTTGAAGGTTTGGCCCTGTACGTCATCAAATAGCTTTAACCGTCAAATAAACATAATTTTAATTGAGAATTTTCCGCAGTGATTTGCAGGAAATGAAAAAGTAATCTCTATTGCATAAATTGCATTCAAATAGTTACGAATTTTTACATTTACTTAAATAAAATTACACCAAACTTGTGGGTAATAAAATATCTCTTTATGTTGAGCAGCTGAAACATTTTCTTATTTGACAATCCTTACTTGTCGAAAGACAAAGGTCCTGAACTTTATCAATTAAATATAGAATTTGTACTAAAAATTGGTGTACATTTTTTAACTGAAATAATTATAGAATTCATAATAAATATTAAATTCTCACTATAAAAGAAGCATTTGCCAGAATCATTAGTTTGTAAAAATTTGGACATAGTAACTTTTTACCGGCTTTTCTTCAAAAGGGCGATATGAAAATTGTGTAGTTTGAAGGATGATTATAAACATTATTACTTAATATAATTTCGAGATAAATGGTGCAAAAATTTTTATCAATACATATTTCTTAATTAATAATAATCTATGAAAAATGTATAATTATTTATCCCATTAATATTGGCTATTTATGAAATTGGTGATACAAGCGACAAGCGTCAGAAACGTATTCATATATCTGTCCAGTGAGACCAACCATGCTAGTCAGTTTTCAAACTGTTTTTATTTTATTCCACATGACGCACTTATTTCAGAGATTCAAAGATAAATTGGTGTTTTGTCCATTATAAAAAAATGCCCATTGACAGGTGGCTTAAGCTTACCGTCCTTAAAATTAACATCAATAAATTATGAACGTTAGCAACACAATCTGATAATTGAAGATTTTTCGTTGCATCTAAAAGAATAAATTTGAAATTGAAACACTGGTACCATTTCTTTTGGAATACTGCATGCATAATAAATGGAGAATCTGTTTCTGGTTGATTACGAGGTTAATTCGCTTAAGAGTTTTATTATATTGGCAAGAGTGGTATGTTCATCTGTGGATGTGCTTGAAGATGCCGAAGTTGAAACCCAGGACATTGGTGACAAAACGGATGGCAATGTATACAATTTGAACAATTCAAATTTGATTTTGAAATTCTACCTTCAGTCAACATTCTAGACCAGTGCTGGTGAACCTATGACCCGCGGGTCAGACACTGACCCACGAAGGCTTCCTCTAGTCCTACTTTCTAAGCGACGCCACTGACTTAGTGACCCATTCAAAAAGGTTATATGTTTACTAGTTAGATTTTTATGTAACGCAATTTCGGTTCGGATAGCTGGTTCCTAAAATAGTTTACCATTCCTTAAATTCCTCATGTCTCAGAAGTCGATGACAGCAGACGAATAAGACACGTCACGGTTATTAGTATATCCGTAAATTCCTGTGAGTTTAGATCCGAAAGTTTTGAAAGAGCTAAAATAAAAAAAAGCTCCTGCGCCGTTAATTTGAGCAAATTGGTAAATTATTGGGATTTTGGATTCGAAAGATTTAAACGTCAAATGCTTCACGATGCTGTTCTTAAAGATAACCCGAAAATTTTTGGTAGAGTTTTTGAAATTGACATGAAGTTGTTTGAAAATACCAAAATCGCCGATCAAGGTGCGGGCAGGTTGTTAAAATTTTAGCAGCACACCACTGCATCTATCTAGTAAACATATATGTTCTCGCATCCTTAAAAAGGATCATTTGTCAAGTGTTAAAAATAGAAACAAATTCAATGGTGAGTTAGTCACTCTTAAGAATATTAAAGAAAACAACATCATTGTCACAAAAGCGGATAAAGAGAGTACCACAGTTCTGTTAACGCTTAATGATTACATTAACCCTTTCCGGTCCTAAGTCGAATCTCATTCGACATCGATTTTATTCCCGTGGGTCCTATGTCGAATGTCATTCGACATTTTTTTTCATTATTGGTATAGAGTTAAAATAAGTTCAAATGTATTGAATATATTTTTTTTGCCACTCGTATTTATCACAGCGGTATTCTGAGCAAAGAATCAAATGGTTTTTCTTGAACATTGTAATGTGAAACTGTATGCCTGTAATGGATACAAAATGGTCGTTTTAGGGGCTGGATCGGCTCGCGCAGCACAGGCACTAAGTTCTGCATTCTTCTTTCCAACAGTAACACTTGCCACATGCACTTGAAAATTATTACCAATATGTACTATTGTTCTAATAATTCTAACCTTGCAAAAATGTCTAAAATTACTAAACTAAAAGAAACTTGATACATATATAGTATAACATGTAAGACAAAACCTGGGCTATGATAAATGCTTTCACTGTTATCATACTTTAGAAGTTTTTAAAATATAAATAATGTCATTATTGTATATATTTAGTAAAAAAATTATACTGTTGCTATAAATCTAGTAAAAAAATATATAATTGCAAATATTAGTTTCCCTTGTGATACTGTAAATCTATTGTGGACCATGTGGAATATTTTTTTATTTTTTTGTGGACCGGAAAGGGTTAATAAAAAATAATAATTTTCTCAATAGTAACAATATAGTCCAACTTACAAAGGACCCCACGGTAAAATTTAACAAAGATGTCACACCATTCAAATCTGTAGGCATCCCCATGGGGTTAATCCATTTCGCCAGAAATGGCCTTAAACTGAGTGATTTATTTCTTATGTAAGCACGATACATTTATTTACTGAATGTCAGTTCAAGTTCATCTGTGCACTTGACCGCCTGAAGATGTCGAAAGGCGAAACCCGGGTCATTAGTGACAAAACTTGTGTAAATGTACATAATTTGAATGATTCAAGTTATGAAAGTTTGTTAATATATCGGAATATCGTAGTTGAGAGACATAAAGTGTTATGCCGATATATCAGCATCTCGTAGTTAAAGGGTTAATTCAATAAAATGAAGTGGAAGATGTATCTCTTCTAAGACCGGTACACGTATATAGCAAAGTTAACATAGTTTTGATGAAGGTGTAAGCTGAAACAGTTATAAACCATGTATAAAATAATATGTCCAAAGCCCTGGTTATTATTCACCTCAGTCACAGATTTTTGACGATTACCGTTTCAACATATCCATTAAATGAAATATCATTGGATTACTAGAGAATGTATAGTTTATTAAAATTCAATCCATTATGCATTTGTATTCCATATTATAGCTATAACTACAACCATAGAAACAACAAAACCGACATTGATAATCTGCTGCAATATAAGATTAAATATTTTATTTTGACTTTACTGCGCCCTTTTTATTGATAAACATTTTACAGTTTCAGTAAAATTATTAACAGTCAGAAATTTAATTACCACAATAACAGTTAGTAAATAATCTCAAAAATTGTATGGTAAATATAAATATACAATCAAATAAATATCATGATAATTCTTAACCTTTAACAATAAAATAAAAATTGCCTTTAATTTAAGTGTTCAGTTGACTGTAACGTAGCATTAATACGATCTGGCAGTGTCGGAACTGACAAGAATTAATTTCATTAAAAATAACAATAAAAAAAACATTTTTCTATGCATTATTTATATATAGAAAAAAGTCTTGTGTGTGTATATTCTGTAAAATAATGGTATAGGCAAGAACAATGAAACAAAAGATTTATAAACACAGAATCAGAAATATTTAGATACATTTTAAATACGAAGTATCAAATGAAAATGTCAAAAACATGAATTTTATTACCGATTACCGGGATAAAGATATCAGTATATATTTCGTTTCTCCGACACGTCTAAATAAAACCAATAGGAACATAATAATTGGAATCTGATATAAATTTTAGAAGTGCAACTTGCAACAAAGAGCAGAAGCAGTCGTGTTAATGGTAGCCTGTAATAAATTGTTTATAAGTTTATTGATAAATTATTATTCAGTATTATAAAACAAACATTTCAATAAAAGTAAGGCATCAAATAATTGATGTAAAAAATGAGATCTTAAGGGATAACGATAGAAACAGAGATAAATAAGATGATGAATAAATTAAAATATTTCCAAATCCAGTTTGGTCCAAGCCGTATCGTATGGTACATTATCAATTAAAAAAATTGAGAAAAATAATACATAACCATAGGTCATTTTCGTTGTTGAAATTTCTACAATTATTTTGATAAATTTATTAGTATAATAATTAATTAATTTCTAGTGTATACTAAAAGTTAGTTATTATAATCTACGTACATAAATTCTTTCACAATATTTAAAAATAACTGGTTAATAATAATCTTTGCCGTCAGCGAGAAAAAACAACCACATTGAGATTGCCGCTTACAAACGGAGACTTATGCGCGAAAGGTTCTGAGACATCATCGACGCTCAGTGATCCGCGACTACGTTTAAAACAATAATTATCATTAAATAAGTTTTAATCTTTAACAGGTTTTTACAGGTACATTGAGTTGTAAGGACATTATTTTTAAATACAATAATTATTTTAAATATTTCAAGTAAACTTAAACGGGTTCTAGCAACCCTGTAAAGCCAATCTTTTTTCCATGTTCAACCCTCACCTGGATAGGAGAGTAAAGCGGACAGATAAACAGACTGAAATCGTACAAGATTTTAAGAGTCATCGGAGCACTCACAGAGTCTTTGTATAATAAAATAATAATCTATATATGAGTGTCAGGTAAACAAGTTCACTATTTATTTTAGTATATTGGCATTGCTGTAAAATGCAGATAGAAATAGATCAAAACTAATAATATATTTCTATACTGAGAGCGTAATAGACACGACACTCAACTGTTTTGCTGTCAACAGCACTACCAATATGCTACGCTTGCATTATTAAGTAGTATTTAGCACTGAATGCGTTTAAGTAAAACTATTTATAAAATTTATGTGAGTCTCCGATATAAATTGTCATTATTCAGGATGATTCAGAAGCTAAAAGTATACCAGTTAATTAAGTAATCTTAGTTATACAGGCATTTCATTCCACCGATTGAATCAAACGGTGTAAATATTTCTCACAAACTTCTTTCTTATTTACGAGGCGGCGGATATTGTTTTTTTTGCTGTCTGTTCTTCGTAGAGCAAGTTCAATAATAATTTAACAGCGAGAGAAATTCTGACCTTACGCAGGTGAGGGTATCCTTATAACCTATTAAGACTCTATTGCTAAAATAGATATCGTTTATCATTTATCACTTCTTCCTCCGTTGAAAGCTTTTGGGCATTGGAAACTGACGCTACGACATGGTAAATTCACAATAGAGCCAACTCATTCATTCCATCATCCGCACGTTATCGTTAAACATTAATACTGGTCAAATTTTAATACACAAATAAAACTTGTTACATCAAAATTAGCCATATCGATCTTTTATTTGATTCCGGAATATTTTATAACATACGACGCTCGAATGCTCACGGGCAGTGACATCTATAGGTGTTTTGTTGTAAAATTACTTTAAAGAACTAAAAGATCTCGTGAAAATGTTCAGAAGAAATTGTCACCGTAATAAACACAAGTCAATTATTAATTACCGCAGGGAAGATTTCCATTTATATACAATTAGTAAAAAAAGTATTTTGTTCTACGATATAAAATGACATATTCTTCATATCGTTGTTGTATTATGTGATTGGCCGTGTCCAACAATTCACGATTATAAATTGTTTTATTCTCTCATTATTATTGACTTTCTGTTATTATTTGCAAATCAATCGATCGTCAAAAAATGACATCAAATTCAAACTTAGACAATACAATTTCCTCGGTGATCTGAGACAAGCTACCCTAGACACTGCCGCTTGGGATTCGGTACAACCCGAACCCGTCATATTTTTAAACTACAGTCAATTTAATTGTCAGTTCTCCAGCTCCTTCCGTAAGCTGTATTTCACATTGTTATGTTGCGTTAGTCGATTTTGCTTTTTAAAATTAGGAAGTCGCTCCTGACAATACGATAACATTGAACACTGAAACCTTTTTGAATGGCATTGAGCTCTCACAAGATTTACTCAAACACCTTATAATTGAAGAATACATGTTATGTCAAATATTTATTGTTTTCTCATTTGATAAGAAAATTATGAATATATACATAGTAAATCAATACCAAATATGAATTAAATAATCAATATTTCGGTGAACGAATTCTCTACACTTCAATTATTCCTGCTTATAATCAACATATCGATGGCAAATTTCCACAGTGCTATAAATTGGTAGTTTTGAGATATCTCTGACAAAATTTTTGACACATATAGTAAAAGTATAAACCAAATAGTGAAAAAGTAATCACAGGTAGTCCTCGACTTATGAGTGAGATACGTTCCTGAGCTTTGGTCGTATGTCGAATTGGCCGTAGGTCAAATTTCATACAAAATATGTCGTGGAAAGGAAAAAGGACGTAACCCACACATATCAAATTTTACAGCAGGCGCAAAAAACGAGTTTTGATGATTTTGGGCCATATGCAAATTATAAATTATACACAACCTTGAAGTGCACGGAGACTTCTAAACTGGCGTTTAATTGACACAATCTAATATTAATTAAAGAAATTGTGTAGGAAAAACCTTTATTTTAGACTTTTTTCTTGGTTGTAACTTTTTACAAGGTCATCTTTTTCAAACTTTAAAGCTAAGTTTAGATACTAATTCGGCATTTGCTGCTTGCATCCTTTTGATAGAACGTGTATCAAGTTTGATACGTTGTGATTATCGAAAAAAAACCTGTTTTGAAAAAACTGTGGGTTACGTCCATTTTCCTTTCTACAGTCGATATGTGATAATTTTACGAAAATGAAAACTTCCCCGGCAAACAAAAATAAATATAATTTTTAAAATTATCCACCATTCAAATCTGTAGTCATTCCCATGGGTTAATCCTTTTCACCAGCAATGGCTTTAAACCTAGTGATACATTTGTTTCTTATTTAAATACGTTATACTCATTTACTAAGCGTCAGTTCAAGTTCATCCGTGCACTTGAACGCCTGAAGATGGCGAAAGGCGAAACCCGGGTCGTTAGTGACAAAATTATTGTGAATGTACATAATTTGAATGATTCAAATTTAAAGTAATCATTATTGTTTGTCTCACCTTTTAAGTGAATCATTTATCTCAATTCAAATCAAATTTATTGCAATGTTGACAAAATCATAAAATGATATTTCGTGCTGTATTCATATGGAATTGAGAGAAGACTTATATTTCTTTTTTTCCAAACATCTCCCTGCCGAGAGAAAACTATAAATTTTTTCTAGTTGTACTTTTGCGGAGTTACAGAGGTATTCAAATATGATGGGTAATACGACTCAAAACATAAAATTTTTGACTTATCATTCTATGAAACTTAACCATCGATATAGTATTATAAAGAATATAATTTATTGCTGGAATAAGGAAACACGACGTGAGATATTATATTTATTTAATATTGTTGAATATAACTAGGAATAATCATCGTATGGAGTTTATTAGAACGATAATTCGCATACTGAAGAATCACTGAACCGATCTTTCCAGTTTACAGACAAAATTGATTTTCTCTTTCATTCCTCAAAAATGAATACTACTACAGTAAAACCTCTATTATCCAGATTTTTAATTATTATTCGGATTGGAACTTTGAAAGAATCGTGGTGGAATAAAATTTTGAAAATGTAATTTTCAATAATGTAGTCAAATGATATAAAATGAGTAAATATCTGCCTCAGATGAGCAATTCAAGAAGACTAATCGAAGATTCACGAGGATCAATACATTCTGAAGGTTTTCAATGCATAGATGTTGTCATGAAATGGAAATAAATAAATCAATAGAAAAGTGAAGAAAGGAACTCTTATAGGACAGCTACATATAGACAAGAAACAATCATTAAATATCTTAAATTAAAGTTATATTATATGTTGTTCGCACTAATCTTTTTACTCCCATCAATACATTTTTTTCGATTTTCTGATTATCTGGGCTATTATCCACAATTAATATGGATAATCGAGATTCTACTGTAGTGTAAAGAATGTATCGATGGACTTTTTAATAGAAACAAATGCTCTCTCATCTATTGAAAGTCACGATGGAGATAAAAATTCTACAATTTCCACTGTAGGAAATCCATAAATGAGAGGTAGTAGATATTCATAATACTTTGAGCAATCTGCAATTATTGCTTGGCTGGAATTAGAGTAGAATGATTTATTTAGCAATAGCGTTGTCCGTTCCATACTTACAAAACTAAGTACATAATTTTATTGAATTTTACATAAATCTTTGATATTATAAGTCCACATGGAGCAAAATACTTCAAATCAGGTACCGTTGAAAACCAAAATTGAATTATCTTTCTAATTCCAAATATTATTCTTATGAAAGATATTTTTTTTTCTGTCCTTATCAAGTTACGGTTTATGCGGTTATATTGAGTATATTTTTCTTCATTTAAAGTAATTACTATTGTAGACAGTGAGATCTGTGACTGTGACATGGCCTCGTAACTTATGAACAAAACAACTCATATATAATGTATTTCTTGGCTAAATCACAGTATTTTTAACATAACGAGAATCATACATTAAAAAATGTAAAATAACTGAATAAACAATACACAAAATGAAAAGCACTCGAGCACGGCATCCAAATTCATACAATAATTATTAATCACCATACAAAAATTAAACAATCTAAGTTCGGACGTCTAAATAAGCCTTCTCAAATGATTTTAAATGATCAAATAATCGATTAATTAATGATTCACAATAGTACACCTCATGTTTCAAACACAACCATAAATAATAAATTCCTTTATAAAAATATTATTCTATTGAAGTACTAAAAATGTTTTATTATTTTTATTATAATCCCATTCCACCAAGTATTGACAGTAAACACCTTAAAAGTGATTAATTCCTTTATGTGAAAGAGATTATATTTTGGAATTTTATGTAGGACTTATTTGGTTGGTTTCATATTTAAGTTGTCCAAACTTTGAATGTAAGTCAAATTAATAGAGTAAACAATAGCAACGTAATTCATTCTCTAAGGTTATGAAATATTATCAATAGCTATATCGCATTGGTGTTTATTTTCTAAGACATTTGCTCGCTAATAGTAATATAAATGGAATAGACAAAATAAATATAAATGCATAAATAAATCAGAGTCTCAACAAAAGAAAATTTACAAACTGGTGTTATCATATAAGACAAATTTCAATTAAACTAAATATTATGATGGAATATGGAAAATGTTCAATCGGTCCATCATCCATCTTTTCTAGGTTACCATATAAATGAAAGAAATAATACATTTCACAACAAAGCCTTAATGATTGCACGACACCGAAATAGCCATTGAAAATATTTGACAAGTACCGAGACATTGTAGGAATGCTAATTTTAGTTGAACAAGAGTTTGTATCCTTCATGGAGACTTCCATATATTTAGAACCTTTTAGATTGATGTATGTATTTTCATCCAAAATCATAACGCACAGTTTTTATAATTTGCTATCCTCACCTTTTCTGAGAATGGAGATTGAGTGGTAACGAGAAAATTAAAATGCTATTTTTTTACCCTATTAAAATGGAAGTAAATGCCAATTAAGTAAAATTATTCATAAAACGCTAATTTACGTGTAACAATACTAGAGGTAGTTTATGATTGGGTCTATTGCGATAATACGTTGTTAGTACAGCGTGGGCTACTTTGTCTGCGCGCTGTTCACCCGGTGGATCGGGGGAGGGGATGCGTAGCACTCTTCCGATGAATATTCTGCAAATCAAAAAGTTTGAACATAAATTTGCGCATTTTTTATTATCATACTCAAATAGTGACGCAAATGTACTAACTCCATGGAAGATTAGACGCTTGGGAGTTTCAAAGTGCAATAAAATTTGTAGGTTCTATGTTTTGAATAGCATAAAAGTGTCAAATAAAAATAGACATTGAAAATATATGATATATTTTAGCGGTGGTCGAGACGTCGAGCGAGTAGCCATTCCTAGTCACCCACTTGACTCATTTTGTGCTTGATTTTACACAAATTGGTAGCCATATAATAATGAGTGTAAAATTCTATTTCGGTGCGACTCCCTTCATGGAATCAAATCGGTAGAACGGGATATGCTCACCGATGAAAGGAAAAAACGATCCACACACAAATTGTAAGTAATTGCTTCTTGAAAAATATTTTAAAATAAAAATGAGTTGGTTTATTTACACTTTTACATTATGCATTGTAAAATTTAAAAGAAAATATTTACAACTAGGAATATTAAATAATATTCTTCCCAGACTGACCCGTAAGCAAAAAAAAATAACTTCCACAAAGTTACCGCCGAATCCATCGAAAGAGTCAAGACTTTATTGTTTTTTAAATGGAATGCTTTGATCGATTGATAAATTAAATATACCTCTGTCTGTTGGGCTAGGCAGTGCCAGACTGCCTAAACTTCCGCCTAAATGTGAACCAAGAGCCTGCGTCGGTCTCATCGCCTCTCCAGTTTCCCCGTCTTCGGCCGGTAAGCAGGTTTCCACCATAGCTTCCAGACAATTTACAAATAGCTCTGAACTTTCTGCTGTGCAATTATACTAGAATTGGAAAATAATGATATATTAAATGAACGGAATCTGTAACGGAATGAACCAAATAAATTATGTATTTATAAAGCGAAATAAAAAAAATAATATTTCAATCGATGTCCAAAATATTTTTCACCTCTGATATCCTTAAAATGAAGCATAGCGAGGGGGATAAGCAAAACAATAGCAAATAATGGCAGTTCTCATAGTTTTTTTGTTTTTATTATGCCAAAATTACAATTCTACGATACGTTAAAATAGATCTGAAGTGAAATTTTCTTAAATGATTCAAATTTTATATATGATACGCTTATTTTTAAATCCGCCTATAATGACTTTTGGGAGTTTCGAGAAAAACAGAAAAAAGTGATCTCCGAGTATTATAATGTGATTTATACATCTATACAAGAATGCAAATGTACAAATATGCGAGTAAAATATTTGTCAGGGTATGTATTACTTGTTCGCCAAGGACTGCAACGATTGGCTTATACATTTTAAGACCAATTCAAATTCACACGCTGATTATTTAAGGTGATTTAAAATAAACCTAAATTTTCAATCAGAAATATTAAGTGTTTGACATTTTTGAAAACTGAAACTTTTGCAATTATATAGATGAAACACATATTATCTCCTTATATATTATATCATACTCAGAGTTGTATGAAAACCGTTTAAGCCGGTTATGATAGTAATAATTGATAAGGGTTGCTTTTTACTTTTGTGAAAGGTCCAGCGAATCTCCACAGTCCACCAAATCCACAACTCTGCATATAATGAAGTTGCTGTTGACTTGCATCTTCGGACGAAATCATATTCTGTTGAAAATGAAGACATAGAGTAAAAAAATTGGAATACATTTCTCGTCCAGGTATACGATACAATATTAATTCAAAATGGACTTACTTGGATAATGCTTTGAACAGCGCTAAGGATCACTTGGTCGTGACATAACGTCAGGACATGGTTTATCTTCATGTCCAATAAACTATGACTGTTGGAACAAAATGAAAAAACGTTTAAATTATTACAAGCCTTAGATCATGTAACAGGCATTTTTTTATGGTCATTCAAGGCATTGGATTTCTTGACATAAGTTGACTAGTTGATTAGAGCTTGCTCTACTAATCATGTGGGTTTTTTCAATATAAATTTGAGACCTAAGGCGTGGGTGTTTGTGATGTCAATTATTTTTCTCAATTAGGTCTCGAATGACGCGTTAGCTGTAATGCCAAATATAAAAAAAAAAAAATCTGATTAATTAATATTAAAATGATTTTGATACAGAAGATCTCTGACACATTAACGTAAATAAATAAAATCACACATCTCACAAGGGTTGACAGCGATGGATGATCGCATTGTGAAATCGTGCACAGATTTTAATAGAACTTTTAAAGGTATAAACGTCCACAGGAGGACATTTACAACCCTGTTAAGAAATACTATTGTAACACGCTACATAGTATTATTTGTACTCACTTCCACCCTCTATGGTTTCACACTCTTCTTACAGGGTAGGTATTCTGCATCGCAGGAACACTATTTGTGTTTTAGATTTTTGCCAGGAATAGCCAAGTATAAATTAAAAAAGGTGATGCTAATGCGAAAGTATGAAGTCTATAATATATACTATACTTACATAACTGGAAATACTTTGGGAAAAACTACAGAACCTTCCGCTAGATACTGGTAGAGAATTCTTGTTTCCGATTCATCTGAAATTTCACACACAATTGTATCAATTTGACGTTTGACAGTTTGTTAAAAGTAAATATACCGCACTTGAAAAAATTGACCAACTTTTTTATACATACAGACCTTCTTTTAAAGAATTTTGAAGAGGGCGAAAATTAGGTTTCAATTCAGTCTCGTAAATAAAATGTTTGAATGGTTACTTTAACTGTGTTGTTATTTGATAATTAGGTAAAAAAAACAAGTATTTTGGTTCTACAAATATTATTCTATAAATGGTTGATAACTATTTTGGCTTATGCCTTTCATTAGAACTATGTTTAAAATTATATTAACTCATATATATATATACTGCTCAAAAAATAAAATACTCATTTGTACAAATTCTACTTTTATTTAATAATATCAGGACCGGCTTCGCTCATGATAAGCATTATAAGAGAATGCAATGTAACATTGTATTTTTGTATAAATAAGTATATACTGGCATAGAAGAGATCCGTACACTATCAGTTTTGTAAATAAATAAAAGATGTTTTACATGCCCCATATAAACAGAAATATTTACCTGTTGTATATTTGACTAGAGTGGCGAGAACACTTAACACAAGAGCCTGTGTCGTGAAGTCACTTAATACTTCGGGATCTAAAAGGATATTGTTTTCGTTCGATACGGACACTCTCCCGCTACGGTCCTGTAATTAAGACATTCAAGTTTATGCCTAAAATCACATTGATTGAATTGATTTACAATATTAGTACGTTTATTAACCTTTTGGCTGCCGTAGAAAAAAGTACGCCTTTACCTAGAACCGGCTTTAATTTGCAATTATTAATTAAATTAGTTTTTGATGAGATAACTAGTCTCCGGCGTGTTGAGCACAATTTTTTTATGAGATTGTCTCGTCTGTGGCAGCCATCGAGTTAACCCTCCAGAGACGAGCCAATCTCGAAGAAATATTAAAGAAAAATTTCTTAAGCCATATTGAAGTCACAGATAACTTTTATTCCAAACTAAAATTAAAAAAAAAAAAAAACGCCAAGTCGTTGTATAGAAACCCCGCATAACTATATGGTCATGCTCTTCCTTTTATTACCTTGTAATATTGTGTACGGACAGTAGTAAGGACGAGCGTCACCGTATGGGCACACAAACATTTGGGGTTGAAATATAGCTAAACGTGAAATTTTTAAAAATATTTACAATTTGACCTCTTTAGATTAACATAATTTCAATACAAATATATAACCAAAAGAACTGTAAATAATTTGATGTTGATAAAAAAATAACTAACAGTTTCAAAAAGTAAATTAAAAAAAATGGAAATTCAAAAAATCGCATGTGCTTTTGGTGGCCGTTTCTGTCCCCACGGCTGATGACTAACTGAAGTCTGTACCCTTCTTTACCAAATATGAGCGAAAGCAACGATATTCAGGTAGAAAAAAGATGAATAGTGGGATCAATAGACAATGGTGTTTACTGTGACCATATGTCGTCCTTGGAGGGTTAAGGGTAATTAACTCGATGGCTGCCACAGCATTTTCTTATGGTAAAAAAAAAATATATCACCCAGTGATCTATCTTGCAACATACAGCGTATTGATTGTTTTTAGTAAGAGCTTGACTCTACCGAACAGATGGGTCTGAGTTCGATTTCTGGTAAGGTCAATGTAAAATTTATAATTCCAGATCCAAGACATGGGTGTTTGTGGTGTCAATTTATCTCAAGTTGATTCTCGTCGAGTTTATTTTGTATTTTGAAAATACATATTTTTTTAATTTTGTTGTTACATTGATTGGGTTACAAAAATTTTACAGCATAAAAAACACTTTTACATGTCACATTTTGTAATGGAATCAGTGAAATAACAATGTAATCAAATTAAATTTTATATTATTAGTAAATGGATTTGATAATAATATAGCTTACTTTAGCATTGTCAGGATCGTCACTTTCATGACCTGCATCACCAAGACTTCCAGGAGAAGCAGGGCCATCATCCTCGATTACCTATAATACACAGAAAAAATGTTTATAATCATTTATAGTAAGTATGTTTTTCTGCAACAGCTTTTGAACTATTTATGTTGCTTACTTTCGGCGTGGTTTGATTTGTTTCCTTTTCCAGGGTTTAAAGCAGGACAGAAAGGTAATACAATTTGCTTTACAATATTCGTTTTGATAATCTGTTCTTTGATGGTTATAAATTACTCGACATAATAGAAATTCAATCTAATCATACTGAAATACGCAGAGGCATTTTGAAGCCAAGGAAAAGTTTGTTTTTACCTCAAACCCGCTATCCATATCTCCAGGAAGATGGCTGTTTTCAGCATGACCGACTGGGGCCAATGTTTCTGAATCCTGAAACACACAATAAAATAGTGATAAAAGTAGATTTGAAAGGGCTTATCACTGTTTATTTCGATATATTTTTTCAAGTGGCTAATTAACTTTTCTGTAAAACAAAAAAAAACAATCAGAATTAAATTTGACTTCTTCTAATTTTTGGGCCATGAATTTCCAGGTTATCGATAACCTTACCTGTGACGCTGGAGCACTAGAGGACTTATCACTATTTGTAAGACTAGAAGGAGATTTTCCTAAAACAAGAAAGAAAACCATATTTCAGAAACATTGTTATAATTTGCTTGTATTTAATAAATTGTCACAATTACGAGCTGGGATTAGAAGATAATATATCATCACCGTACTGACAGAATTTGGTAACTAAAAAAATGAGTAAGATTCTAGGATATCAATTCTTTGTCTGGAATAACTCAGTTGGTACATTTATTTGCATATTGGTAAAAACAGCATTTTTCATCAGTAATTATTATTGATGCATATTTAAAGGCGGGAATTTGCCCCTGCCTATAAATATTAAACATTATCTGTGTTGCAACATGATAAATGCATTTAACCCTAAAAGCTCAAATGTTTTATTTGCCTTTTACTCAGAACTATTAATTTGTTTCTTACCAACTTCCGTCTGAACAGTACGACATAAATACGATATACAAATTTTTATAAAAATATTTGAAATAATAATACCGTGAGCAGAACTGATTGCCGATTGGTCAAGGTGGTCCCAGGATTTCTGCTGACGATTATTGTTATTTGATGTAAATGACAATTGATTGGAGGAGAGCGATACAGGACCGGATGAGTAGCCAATAGAAATGACCGAACTTGAAGCTGATGTCTGAACAGGTTGCGAGTAAGGCTGCTTGAAAAGTAATTATTTAAAATGGAGATTCATGTACGGTAATAAAATTTTAATAAAAAAGAAATGATACATAAAATGAGACTGAAGTAATTATTTACGTTTGCTACCAATGTGGAGCAAATGTCCTCCTAATGGAGATATCTCAACAGAAGTTTTTCTGCAAGAACTGTTTATTACTCAGTTGCTAAACCTCTCTTTTTTCAAAGAGAGTAGAGATAGAAAGGATAGGGCTAGGACAGGAATAATGGTTGAATAATCAATCTCACGACACCATGTTATTTTAGAATTGGAATGGTAGGGGGATTTTTTAATGCCAGAAAAATGCTCAATAGCTGACTAGATTTGATTGAATATTTGGAATATATTTAATCACCGGATGCTGCTGAGATTGATCAGGTAGAAGTCCATGATCTTGATTCGAGTCGGGCAGCCACCTCGGCAGTGAATGTTTTATGTGACAGCGCGACCTGACTTCCTCCGACACGCAAACCAGTGCTGTAATATATCACAAAAACGAATCAATTTTAAGACATTAATAATTGACAAGATTTAAACACACAAGAAAAACATATTTTTCTTACCGGTTAAATAAGCAATGGTCTCCCTCGTAACATGGAACTTGTCATGTCCACGGTGGCCAGCCACGATGGCTAAGAGTACAGCAAGAACCCGACTCGTACGAGAGACTGTGCTACCGCTCGGGTGTCTGAAACCTTTTAATAAATGACCGACGAGGGCAAAGTGGAAGTTTGATTTGAAACTGAAAAGAAACAAAATGTATTATTTAATAAAACATTTAAAAAACAGGTATTTTAACCCAATCCACGCTAGTGTGACTCAACGTAGCAGTAGGCATGATGCGTGCTTACTGCGCAAGCGTCTCGAGTTATGAGATATTTCAACTCTCGAAAATGTAGTCTTTTGCATACAGGATTGATTATTTTTTTTACTACATATATCTCTTTATTTGTCCTACTGCTGTCATCTTTTCTAAATGGTTGTGAAAACAGTTGAACTAAATATTATAAGCATCGATTTTTCGAACCCTTCAATCTTGATCTGGAAATCTGGCAATACTGATATTTTAAAACTGGCAATATTGATAATTGATAATTAATATGAAATACTGAGATACCGATATCAATATATATTTCTGGAATTGCAATTCCTACCTTTAACTATACCGATCAACCAGGGACTACAAATATTGTATATGGCCAAGTATAGAAATAAATTTGTATCAACAGAATGAATAAGGAATGAGTTTGAATTTATCTAATGCGAAACCAAGGTAACAGCTAGTTCTATATAAATAAATAACCAATTTATTTAACATACTATCTATTTCACAATTCTAACTTAGTTTTAGTAAGTGAGTATTTTAACCATTCCAAAACATCAGTTGAAGATGCTCATTTGTTGAAAATATCAATAATTGTAGAATAAGCAATGTTTAGTATTATAATATTCATGGGTAGTTTCAATATACCTCAATCCAACAGCATGATCCAGTTGTTTAAAATGCCATTCTAATGGCTCTCTCGTGTTCATCATGACTTGCTCCAGTGACTGAAATAATAAATACATGTTGGAAATAGTTATTGTATCTACATTTTCAACAAAATTGGCGATGGGTCAAATCAACTGACTTCCTGTCATTAGTTTTGACTAAATTAGTAATTACTAAAAAATATACAATATTATAAAAAATAGATCTGCAGATAATTGCTCACTGTATATGTGGTGTGGCATACTAAGTAAAATATCTAGTTCTATAATAAATAAAACAGTTTGCGACAAGTCAACTATTTTTAAACATTTTGTTTTATTATACAATAACAGCACGTTGTAAGTAAATTGAAATTTTGGATGAAAATAAAAGCAGACTTAAAATAGAAGAGGGGCTGTTTTGTGCCATATGTACAAAAAAACAATGTGATAGAAACTCGTACCTGATTCTCAAACTGTCCCTGTGAATCCAGCGTGTGAAGATTCTGTTCAAGTAATGCCAACCCGGCGGCGTACAACGCCGGCTCATCTAATTGCAGTACAGATATAGCAACCCAGAACAGTGCCCTGTGTATCGGTGACTCCTAGAAGAGCATTTATTTATTGCATTCAGAAATAATGATATCCATAAGACAATATTTTGACATAAATGAAATTAAAATTTCTCGCCCGCTGCGGTCTAGTTAGCTAGAGCTTGCTCAATCGATCAGGCCGTCTGAGTTTGATGTCCGGTGAGGTCAATGACAAATTGAGATTTTTCCAATTTAAATATTGAGATCTAAGACGTGAGTGTTTGTAATGTCAATTATCCTTGAGTTAACCTCGAGTGTCTTACAAAAATTCTCATCGAGTATATCTCGTATGATCTTCCAACTTTTGTTTTGTTTCAGTGATTCGACAGTAACCGCTTTGTTAGTTTTGAAAATAATATTTGGAAAATTAAGTAAAAGAACACAATGTTATGAGTTAGTGTCGATATAATGTAAATTACTCGGAGAAGATACATTCAAGTTGCTGTCAAAGCTATCATGAGTAGTGACGTGCGCAGCTTTATGGTTTATATTAAAAGATAATAAAATAGATAAATATAGCTCACCGGTCTGAGCAAAGGCTGCAATCTAGTCAAACACATGACTAAAGCTTCCAGTAATACTATGTCGTTGAAGGATTCCAATGCCTTCACTAAAATTCGCAGAAGTTGTTTGATATCTTGGTCTGTTATACTCTTACCTATATGCGAAGAAAGAGACCAATTATTTATTTCAGTATTTCAAAGCGATGCGAAAAAAGACTATATAAAAAATATGTAATTTTCCACAATGATCAAAAAGATGCATGAAAATGGAGGACTTACTTATGCATCCAAATACAATGAGAGCTCTGGGCTGGAGGGCTGGGTTAAAACAGAAAGCAAAGCTTTTTGCCAGAGATGTCCTAGAAAAATTGAATTCATCATATTAATTAATGTCACTGTAACACAGCGAATATAATTGGGTTGATGCAAAAGTTTTTAATGTATTTTTTTTTCCAAAATATTTATTGCATCAGTCAGTTATGTAATCTCTATTGTTAGCTACAACAGTTTCCCATTTTTCCGTAAGCTTATTTATTTCTTTGGTATAAAAATCACGAGACTTGGATGCAAAAAACGAATACTAGGATGTTTTGACTTCCGCAGTCGAAATAAAAAAAATAGTATTTAAAAAATTTGTAGCGATCTGAATAAGTGAATATCTGATGGAGCAAAGTTTGTAGAATACGGTGGATGCTTCATTATTTTCCAATTCGATTCTCTTAACTTGTGTTGCGTTATTATTGCCACATGTAGTCGCGCGTTATCGTGTCGAAATCTTGTAAATTATCCCCATAAAAATGACGCACCACAGATGATTAGTTGATTCCCATTTTTAATGTGATCTCTTTGATGTTTTGAAATGGATCAGCAGCAACATAGCTTTTAATTTGTCATCATCACCTTTCAAAGGCCGTCAGATGAAGAAGCCAAGTATTGATAATATAAGACATGGATTTAAAGTTATCAATCACTATTATTTAAATGAAGTATTTTATGATAATGTTATGGAAAGGTGGCTAACCACGTGTGCAACCAGTCGCAGTTGGGTATATCTCTCATGCAGGCTTCCATGATTTCAAGTAGAGCATCGGTGATAACTTCCAAGGACGTCAAGGAAAGCCGCTCTCTGTCGGCACCGGTTGCGCTGCCTGACGCAAACGCTCGCTCGTTTCCAAATCGGCTGCAAAGTATAAAATATGTTATAACACAATGTGCTATTTATCGTCTCACTCTTCGGTCCAAACAACCATCAAATGTGATACATAAATATATAATTAAATTTGCTTTGTATTTTTTAAATAATTCAGCCAAAAATATATTCTGGTTCGTAAGGCACATTTTGCTCATTTCATGAAAGAACATGTTTAATAAGAATCAATAAAATTAACTCTTTCATCGTTACATCTATCGATGTCCTAAATATTCTGCAAACTACTTTTTATACAGGTCAATTGAGTGAACATTAATGTATCTTATTGTTTTTCAGATAATATATGAAAAAATCTGCTATTTCGTTGTTTCCAAACTTGTGCTGCTATCTGTTGACACCACTATTACATTATTACTCACTTTAATTGCTTGTTTCCACTAGTTGAGTAGATTAGTACAGTGAATTAGTCAATCAGTAACTAATCCCTTGTGAACAAGTAGTCAAGTAAGCCTGTAAGGTCAGCCGTGGACAGTACTAGTTAGTGAAGTTCATTAGTAGGTTAAGAAATGTCGTTCTGTTGGAGCAGAGATACCACCGTAAATTCGTTTTGGCATATTAAAACCACGAGTGCCTTTTGAATTTTAAATCTTTACTGCATAAAAGTAAACAAGCCAAGCAATCCAAATCCAAACGCATTGATGCGTTGCGCTGTGTTTATCTTGACACGTTGCTACTAATGCACTGTCTGTGCTAACACTTTTCAGTTTGATTAATCTACTCGACTGGTGGGAACAAACCATAAGTTTGCTTTGTTCAGTTTGGCACGAATCAAGTGTAATTTACCAATATGAATATACTGGCTCAACCTGTGTTTAAAATGAACATAATCAATTATGCAAACGACTAAATAGCTCCACAAAATTATCCTTTTTGGGCTTCTCGCAATATCAAGAGGAATAAATGGATGCTTCATACAAAAATACCATCTGTTTTTAATAAAATCTTATTTATTAATACTTGTTATACAGTTGCTGTCGAGTATAAATGTAGAAACAATGCATCAAAGATAAATCTCACCATCTATCATTAGGGTGTCTATAACTACTCCTGAAGGCGGTAACGGCAGCCGACTTCACTTTGGAAATTCCGAAAAGTAAATAAAACTTTGGAAGAGAGAACTCGTCCAGAGACAGACGGAGAACGCGTTGGGTATCCTCTGAAAGTAAAAAATATTATCATAATGAAAGTTATTGGTTCCCCCTGATGCAATTCAAATTTTTAAAAAATGCTGTTTTTTTCAGTCGTAAGTGCGAATTGTCGTAAATCACGGACTACCTGTATCCAGATTTATACAATTTCTACCCAATACTTGTTGGAGAATATTATTAGTTATGAGATAGAAACTGTACATTTAATAGCTCCCAATGTAATTTTGTTCTTCCATTAGTGTCTGAAATTATCCTTACCTGAAAAACTAGGCTTAGTGCAGGTACAGAGCGAGTGAATCACATTGATGACCAGACCGTGGGTGGAAGCCCTCATACTGAGAGACCCTGAACAGACCAAGAAGGTGACTGCGTGAAACAGGTACGGAAGGTGTCGGGCGACATCCAAGCAATTGTTGAACGACAACATGAGCTGGAAGAAAATTCAAAACATTATTTAACAACTTCATAATATTATATGAACTTATATTTACAGAACAGTACAAATAACTTACGAGATATCTCGCCAAAATGGCAATATCGTCCCACATCATGTGTTGTTCCAGCATTGGAGTCGGTGCATGGCAGGTCTTATCTACAACCTTGAACAAGCATTCGTCAAATCATTAGATAAAAAATATTGAAAGAAAAATGTCATTACGCAGTACGAAATCTATCCAAAACCATTTTGTATTTTTTAATATTCTTAGTAAATATTTGATCTTAGTATTTTGGCAGTGGCGAAGAGTGCTTCTTGGATGAAAACAAAGGATGTATAGCAGAAATGAATGGTTCACACATGGACAATCATATTTATGAACATCTTGATATGTAAATATAAAAGCGTCAAAGTACTGATGAATATATTTTTTTTATTCATGCCCAGACAGAAGATTTTCTATGAGAACTGCTCGTTATTAGAGTAAGGATAGAAGAATGTGGTCAAGGCAGAACTAGTAGTTAAGTAATCAGTCTTTTTAAACCCTGTTTTTAGGATTGGATTTTAGACACCACAAACTTTATTATCACTTTATTGGTGATCCAATAGTGTTTTTTTACGTCTTTTGCGCTTTTCCTAAAAAATACAATAGTTTTCTCACCAAATATATTTTTGTCAGAAAAAAATGAGTTTTGGGAAATCACATTTTCTACAAACCTAATTTGCAATGAAACGTCACATTATTAATATAAAATTAAATTTGATAACTTCGTTATTCCACTTGCCGTGCTACAATTTATGACACGTGTTTCTCCTCTTCAAGCATCATCAGACTATTGCAACATTGTAGCACAGTAAGTGGAATAACAAAGTAATCAAATTTAGAATTATATCCAAAATGAACTTTTACATAGTTACCGTTGAATCTATAAAGATATGTCACATTATGTGTGTCTTCCAAGTGTCTGAATTTGCATATTATTCATTTCTTGCATTCTTTTCTTAACGCTCAGTAAACAAGCCTTCACCACTGTTTAACAATATGTTACAATCCGATAACCATACACAAAAGAAAGTTCAACAAGCTTACATTTTCATCCATATAAATATCATGCAAGTAAATGAATCAAACTGACTTAAGAGATCCGGATTGTGGAAGAATCCGGAAGGGATTTTTGTGTTAATAAAGTGTTTGTATTTTTCAGTTTATTAGTATGTAGATATAATGTTTTATTGGCATGAATATAAACAGTATACAAGCAAGCATGCATATGATAGAAGCATTAGGCATAACAATATTAGCTATCAATTGATCAAATGCTAATTTCGCAAACCACTTCTGTCTGATAATTAAATTATATAAAATACATTGGTAATGCGATGGCAAAAAATTGAAACTGCTATTTACACAATTTTATAGAAGAACAAAAATTAATTTTTGAGAAAACAATCTGAAAATTTAATTTGGAATATATTTTGAGTATTAACTTTTCCGGTTCTAAGCTCAAGAAATGCGACCCCAATACCCACATTTTCTTAAATATCTATTTTAATATGGGTGATACAATGTTTATAATTAAGGTATTCTTATATCATAGTTTTTTGGACCTTTTGTAGTTTATATAAATATGCGATAACGCGAGTATGCGATAAGGAAATAAGCGCCCGCTTATCAGCGATCGTTTGTAAGATAACTGCGCTGAACGCGTCAGTTGCAAATTAATATTTGCACAGGAATAGTGTCTTTTTTACGCGCAACTTAAAATATGATTTTTATAAAAAAAATGTATGAGGAATGATGCAGAGAGATATTTTAAAGCCCTTAGACTATTTTTTTTTTGAAATTCATAAGAATAAGGCCAATAATGAGGAAACCACTGGGGTCCCTAAACGACCCCCATCGGCAGAGAAGTATTTTTCTAGTCTCCGAGCCGCGAGAGTTAACTATCAAAATAAACGTCCCAACACCAAACTAATGATTTCGTTTAGATTCAAAAAATAAAATACTCATTTGGACTAATTCCACTTTTATTTAATAGGATCAGGATAAGATATAAGATAAAAAATATTACAGTGTTTTGTATACAAAATAAAATAAAATCAATAGGGTGTGACAAACAATTGGTATTGAAAGGAATTTACGAATAAAAGGTACAAAATATGAATAAGTGACACTAAATTGACTAAGATTAAAATGTTTATTATCCTTTAAACATAATCTCAAAACTTATCAAAGAATAATTAAGCTTAAGCGGAGACGAACAATAAATCAAAGTAAAAAAATCGAATTGATGTAGTATAGTAATAAATTATTTTTAAAAATTTTGATACACAGCCCACCAAACATCAATACCCACCATTTGTCACCGGTATTAATACACCTCAATCAATCAGGCAATAAGATGCGGGTTTATAAAAACCCCAGTTAAAAAAATTACTGCGAAGGTTAGTTAAAATATTAATGATACTATTCTTCAATATTTTTTTTTTTTTTATAACATAATTATCTATTTTGACTCTGGTTTCTTTCATGAATATAATATACAACAAACACCTCACAAGAACCCTCTGTAAATAGTCAAAAGTGTTAAGATGAACTCAATGATATATTGGTAAGAAAGTGTTTTTAAAAACATGGGATGAATAAAAACAGTGATCTAAATGAAAAATGAAAAAAAAATGAAACTTACACTATTGGGCACAGCGCCAACAATTGTTTGCGAGGGCAGTTTAGAAAGGGCCTACCCGCCAAATTATAAACATAAAAAAGAAAACACAATAAAATAAAATAAAATAAAAAAAAAAACACAAAACATCAAAATAACCATATCATCCTAAATCTAACAATATTATTCAAAAATGCATTCCTGCGGGGCAATTCTTAAATATATTTTGATCTAGACACTAATTAAAGGGGTCTCTAATACTCCACATGATTTTTCTATTTGGGTTTTACTGCTGGTGTAACTTAAATGTAATAATTGCGGCTGAGTTCACTGTTGTTATATTCAATTTGATTTTGTTTTATTCTTTTAGTTTTTTTATGTCTGATTAATAAATGTCTATTCGCTTCACGCTTCAGAATGATTGTAATAAGATAAATATGCTTTACAACATATTACTTGTGTTCATTTTGACAGTTTGCTCAAAATGGTCACTTTCTAACACAATCTATTGATTGGTCAAATAAATCATAATAAATCAACTACAACAGTAAATATAGCCACAATTATATAATTAAGTGATACCAAGCGTAAAAGTCTTTAATTAGTGTCTTGATTTGAATATATTTGAAATATGTTCCACAGGACGTAGACATGCTGCATCGATTTCTGACTTTTAGTGGACACACTATTTTTATTATTTTTAAGTGAATAAACTTAATAAAAGTTTAAGCTCGAATAGGAAAGTTCTAGTTTTAAAAAAACTGATAAGAATTTAAATTAGATGTACTCACTACTTGAAATATTAATTATTGTTCTTCCCAGATTGACAGATAACAATAAAACTAAATTAATATTTTTTCGTGTAGCGTTGAAAATAACTTGATTTGACTAGTTAACAGTGGTGACTTAGATTTAGGATAATATGGTTGAAAAAAACAATACACACAACACATAATACAAAATAAACAAACGATCCATTGTCTTCTAATAATGATAATAAGATATCAAGTACACAACATGTATTTGATTAATTTTACATAAATAATAATAATAAGGAATTATATTGATGGATGTAATGTAGTTTATACACCTTTGTGTTAACTTATAGTACAACATACAAAAAAGGTAATGAATGAAACAACCTAGAATTAATGTATTATAATGTGTAGAACAGTGTGCCACGGTTCAATATGGTATAGTTTGGGTTTGCTGTTTTTCATATTTTACAAAATTCGTACGGTCACTCAAAAGCAATATTGTTTACATGGATTTCTTGATAATAAAGCATTTACATTGACATAATGTAATTATTGCCAGAATATTAACACTTGGTAATATTCAATAAGGAAGAACTCTACATACGCTGATGCAAAAAAAATAACGGGCCCATCTCACAACGATAGGCAGGCAGGAGTGATTTTGATCACTCAGATTTTTATCAGAAAACCACTACTATATAAAAATCGAATCCATGATGTCTGGCGTGACGAGTATTTTTCTTACCCTGCACATTCGGCCGATTATTTTCTTGGCCACGAGTTGGACGTTGGCTGAAGCGAGGGCCACAGCGGTGTCAGCCATTATTTCAACCATAGGCGATCCGAGACCTGATAAAACAGATATATTCATAAAACACTCGACTAGTTTTATAAATATAATATCTATTTACAGTCAACAAATATAACCTTCACCGAAAAACTGTAATAAATTCTTTTGCTATTTAATATTGTAGATCTCACCTGAGCTCACACTTCTCTGTATAAAGTTATCGAGGACCATATCGATTAGCTCCGGAACTTGTCCAATGGATCCCCAAATTTTGGCCTGTATACTAGGATACATTTCTACTTCTTCGATAGTGAGAATTATCAACTTTTCCAAGATCTGAGCTACCTGCTTTTGGCGTTTTGATTCATCAGAGGGTTTGCAGAATCTAAGAAAAATACAAGTGAGAGTAAAATAAACATGATTTCTATCACCGTCTTATGACGACAGTTGACGTGCCGTCGAGCAAAATTATAAATGCAAGAAGATGGTTTAATAAAAAAAGATATATATTTATCAACTGAAGGCGCCTGATGGAACATCTATATTAGTTTAAGTTTCAGAAGATCATTGATCATTTCTTTGTAGATTATTACTGGCAGTGCTTGCATGGTAATATCAACGACTACAAATTAAATTCAAGTCTACTGGATGTATTCGATTAAACAATTAGTAATTAAGGATTTAGAATAATACAATTTTCCACCGACCTTACAAGATTTGCCAACCATGGAGTCATGTATTCAAGACATAAATGCTTCAGCTCTATAGTGGAGCCACGGAATCCCTGGAAATTGTGCAAGATAATACTTAAATGACATTGTAAAACAAAATTAAATTATCAATAGTGATAAAGTAAGAATAGCAAAGAATTTAGTTGTACAATAAATATAAATTAAAGTTGATAGCTATGCAGACTTCACACCGTCGTTAGAACTATATTCTTTTACTGAGGACTGGTTTCACTCATCGCCAGCATTTTCAATGCTCTCAATGCTGCAACATTTTGGTGATTTTACAGGAGCTGAGAAAAACCTTGTGTTCTGCACGGTGTTGTTCTGCTATAGGGTTTATTTTAACATGCCGTATCTCTGTCAGAGGATAAGATTTCAAACTTCAGACTACATCAAAATGTGCATAATGAGGCATAAAGTAATGCTGGATAATAGACTCAATACAGCCCAAAATGTTCCTTACAGCGTTTCGGGTTCAGGTGATGTTTTCAATTAGTAAGAAAAAATATGAATACAATTCATTTTCACAAAGAATAGACAGTTACACCTTACTTAACTACACTGAAAGAAATGGGCATTACGAATCATAGTAACGGACGGCGATGGTGTGAACCCAAATAGCTATTAACTATACCTTTACTACAACTTTACCTTATTATCGTTGAGTTCTACCATGGTGATACACTCAATAATATTTACTGCGCATGTATAATTGATTTACATACAAGCGTAAAATATTGTCAAACACTTCATCGCAAGATTGCTTCAATCAGAAAAGTTTCGATGTCTTGGCAGATTAAAGTTGGTGAATTGAAATTTCGCTTTTAAAAATTACCTGTATACATTCTTCCAAAAACTCCAGTGTGAGATGAGGCTCATTGGTTGCCAATTTTTCACTGACAGACTTAATGAAGATTGTATTATTGGATGGGATGCACAAACCTGCAATATTATAAAACATATGTCATTTAGCAGCGGAAATAACTTGATGTAAATTATTAATGTAGTTAAGATAAAAAAATTGACAAAAATCAAAAGTGCATTAAAAATCCTAGCATACAGATCCATCAACAAAAATTTTTGTGTATGTATGACGTAAATGTCATATGTGGGCAAATGCAGCTCTTCATTGGGTAAAGTGTGGCTCTCGTTGATTCATGTATGCCCATTCCTGGTATATAAACATCACAAATTTGTATTATTATTTTTAAAGATGGATTAAATTTTGCACTGCAATCGGTGCTCTGGAATAATTTTCTGTTCTGGGATGAGAATGTTATGCATCCTTTTCATACAGTAAAAGAAATTAAATAAATATAAAAAATAAATTTTGTAGTTTTATAAAAAGAGAAGAATGTATTTATTTGTAGGTAAAAAATAACTACATAAACCGTCAGATAAAATAACATACCCGATGTTTCCAACAGTTGTCCTTCAATCTTTAGATCAAAAGTAGCAGTCAACGCGCATAGCTGATTGTAAGCGGCAGTTCTTAGACTGGGATCTGCTGATCCTAAATTTAGTAAGGCCATATTGAGAAGGGTGCCGGGGACGTCTTTCGGACGGATCTTTTGATGCACTGTCACAGAATCCTACGAACAGCATAAAAGATTATTGGAATGTTTTACTGAAGAATTCAGTTCCTGTTACACTTACAGATAAACTACTTGATGCGTTGTCATAAATTTCTTTTAGCGCTCAAGGCTACATACAGTTACAAAGATTACAATTTAAATATTTCTGTTTTATAGAATTTATAAGCGTTAAAAAATATATTATTACCGGTTGACTGAGCTCCCATCTGTTTCTGATATGGATGACAGACTGAACAATACTATCGCAGTCGTTGTGAATGAAACTCAGCGGCCCGCTTTCGTTGGCTATCGTCAATGTGAATTGATTGTCGTCTACTAAGCAAACCTGCAAAACAAATATATTATAAACGTGAGAAATTCTAATTGTCAATTTTATAAAAGGAAGTGAGAAATTCTGACGATCCTATCCATTGCTTTCATTATCAAAGGGTAACTGGTATTGAAAAACAAGCATCTTAAAGATAATTCACTTAAAATGGTCACAAAAATTACGAGAGTTTAGAGCAGTGTTTCACAATCTTTTCTCCCCCACAGCACACCAAAACTTTCCCTAGATTTCCATGACAAACAAATTAAAAAAGATTCATAAAATGAGCATTTATATTGAGTACTAGCTGGTTCCCGGCAAGCGTTGCAATGCCACTCAAAGGAAGAAAGTGTTTGTGTTTTAATTGTGTTTATTGAAGTGCATGTTTTCTTTTTCTGTCTGTTTGATGTTTGCTGCAGATTGTCTATGGTGCGACACATGCGCCACCTACTGTAAGTTAATTGTACTATAACCTTCGCGAAAGTGCAAGCATACATTGTCAAAATGAACTGTATGGCAGACATATAAACATTGATTTTTACATATAAGACCTACTGTAAGCTAATTTTACTACGCCTACAACCTTCCCGGAAGTGCAAGCAAAAGGTTTGTCAAAGTTTTATTGCAATCAGTGTGGCAACACATAAAGTACGAACAAATTCTGTTCTTATGCGTCCATTATAAGTCCATATGCCTCTAAGTAAAACATATTTATCATTAAATGAAATACCTCTTCAATTTCTGAAGCATAGTAAACGTCATTGAGCAGGACAGAATGGGAGAGCACTTTTGTCTTTTCAGAAGAGGTTATTTGAATCGCGGTAGGGCCAACCTGGAAACCACAAAAAAAGATTTATTATTAACGAATATAAAGCTAAGATAAGATGTCATTTTATTAGTTTAAAATATATTCACTTTTATGGCAACTTTAGTATCTTTGTGTGATAATTTAAGTGCATTATTGAACACTTTTAAGTCTTCATCTAAGGACAGAGTAGCTCCGGGTAGTTTCTGCTGATCCGACTCGATGATGTCAGTCAATTTTTCTTTGTTGTCTATGAATACAAGTTTTCTATTCCCCTAAAAATAGAATGCATTGTATAATTATTTATTGAACTCATCACGCATCAATGAGAAAATAGACATTTGGAATGTTATTTATGATTGGTAAATACAGGTTTCAGACCGGCATCTTAGATTCAAATATGTTTGAAAAACATTACCAAAATAAAATTCCTCACCTTAATGGGTGCCAGCATTCTGTCGTGAAATTTGGTATACTCTCGCACCCAACTATTACAGTTGTAAATATAGCAAGCGTGAATATTTTCATATGCGACTTCTGGCAAAACATAAAACCATTTCTGCAGGAATTCCGTTCTGTAATATTGAAAAATTAGTTAATAATTATTGTAAAATATACATAATCATAAGGGTTGCCCAAGGCAAGGTTGTGTTTTCAAGAGTATTTATAAAGCTTTAAGGTATTAATTATTTCAGGACACCCTTTAAGATTTGACGCTATGGACAACCAATAATATGTAAACACCAAAATTAATAATTAAACATATGCTACAGAAAGAGAAACTGAACATTTTATTATGCCAAAATTGACAGTGTAAAGTTAAATCTCTGCAATCTGAGTATTGAATAATGTATTTTTCATCACTATCACAATATACATTCAAGTGAGTCAGACAACCTACATGTGCATGTAACCGCTGACTTTACATCCACTTTCAATCCACATTAACCACATTCAAAACTCGTTATTTAATTCAAATTATATTTGAGTCAAGCATCTGTAAAGTTCTTTCGACACATTCGTAGACATGTGGGTATTTGATTTTGCTTTGAACACACTTTTATACTGTATAGATTTTGTATTGACTTATCCGTATGCAAGTCTGAAGCTGTTATCCATAAAAAATCAATTTATCAGCCGTTATGTCACATTTGAGGTCTAGAGACAGATTTCTAACAAAGTATTTCATACTCTGGAAAGTACGGAATAAATGCGTTTGAAAAAAGTGAATATGTCAAAGAAAGAAAAACAGTGAAAATTAGCATGGTTGAGAACTCCATGTAATAATTGTTTTGTTTAAATAAAACTAAAAAAACTTTATAATAAGATGGAATTAATAAAAGAAAATGATTCAATACCTGAATCTATTGTCTGAGCATGTGTGGGTGAAATCAATGATGAGCTCGAATGGTGAATGACAGAATGGCTTCAACGTGAGTATTACATGATATATCAGCAAATCACCGTTGGTCTCTCCAATTCTGAAATAAATAAAATGTTTGATTTAACAGAGGGAAAACTTGAAACATAGTCAAAGGAATTTTCTTTATTTTGATGACAACTTAAGCAACGTCTATTTACAAAGGTAATAAGCCATTCAGACAAGACTGCAAGTGAGCACACTTACTTGTATCTTCTGGCAATGTAATAAAAGACTGGATAGCCCTGCTTGGAAGTGCCCGCCTGATAAAAAATATTCAGGCTCTTGATGCTTTTAAATTCTTCCTTCTCGTGCATATTATGTTTCACCATTATCTCTTCAAAGTTCGTAGATGACATGTCAATGGATGACCAGCGGGCGTATGATGAGAATAGGAGACTGGAGAAAAACATAGAAAGTTTATTGAATATATCATATACAAACACACAAGTAATAGACAATTGTTTTGCAGTTTAAACACAATAAAAATACAGTTTTTATTATACTGAGTACTGTCCTAAGATCATACTTAATTAAAACAAGACATTCAGTGTTCATTTTAGTTTTAAATGTACTATATAAAATAAAAAACATCAATCTGGTAATAATATTTATTATTTCAAGAAGTATTTTTTTTTTAAATTATAAAATGCACATTTAAAATTGTAAGGTAAACTAGTTTATTATTACTTTTAAATAATTTTCTAGAATTTATTATGTAATTCAAAATTTTTTTTTCTCTCATCTGTGTGCATGTGATGCTCTACTGACACACTAAACAAAAACTCACTGTGAATCGACAGGTTTATGTTCTGGTGGTCCTAAGTAGGCGAGAAGTGTTGCCATCTTGTCAAATGGTCTTCTTCCGACGGCTTTATGATCTCTGCTCGAAGATAGATAATCTCCGATGCGTTCCTGTTGAAAGAATGATTCTGTTATTATTCCTGATAATGTTGCTATATTATTTTAACTGTTTAAGATCAACAATAGTGAATAAACATATACTTAGGGTAAGGATATAATTTATACCTGATGACTCCACAGTAGCCTGTGCAGCGCTAAAACATTTGCATCGCTTATAAACGACATGGAATGAGAAGTCTGGTCCACTGTTTCGCAATCTGACGCTACTTGTATGAAGAATCTAGAAAAATATATAAACGTTGTTTAATTGTTTTACCTCTAAATAAATATGAATAAAAAAGTTCTTTCATTAATGTGATGCCAAATAGCTATATTTCACATTATCGTTTAGCTGTACTAATAATGGTTTAAGTACCGTCTGCCGATCTCGAAGTGTGCTCTAAGGAAGTCATTGAATGGCAACATATGCTGCTCCTTGGAAAACTCTACATGATTGGCTATGTTTTGTAGGATCTTCGACATGAGCATGAGACCACGTTTCACAGATGCAGGGACTTGCTTTGATACGATACCCATCTCTTGTGGCGACACTGAAAATGAAACATAAATGTAAACAACTATTGATATTATTTTTGATACCTGAGCCTCCATTGAGCGAGTAACCCTGTTTCCTCGCAAGCACTAGAAAAATTGCGGCAACTTTAGGTCTCTTTCATCAATTTATGTTAATTATTTTCTTTTAATTGACTTCCGGTTCGAATTCTGAGAATTCTAGTACTAATATTGATTCGATATCTGTGCGATAAACTTTGTTTTGTTTTAAATTAAATCAGTCATCTCACCCACTGTGCTAAATCCGGAAATCCGTTCAACTCCCGCTTTTTCAAATTCTTTAATTCGATAAATTATATATAATATTTCTGAATACCAAATTATTTTCTTTTGAGTCAAAAGAAATTATATCGTCTCACCATACATATTTTATCATGGCAACTTTGAGATAAAATGATGAACACATGTAAATGATTAAAGTTAAATTACTTTATCAAGCTCTCACCTATAGCAGGATTGATGAATCTCAAGAACAGAACTGTGCCAACAGCTCCGATACTTGTCTGCGGGAACTGTGCAAATCTTTTACTCAGCACCTATGTGAAGCACAAAGCAAATATTGAATTGTCAATTGAACATGCTTTACATGTATGAGATATGGCCGTGGAAGTAGATGGATCGCTCTGCAGTTCATATATAAGTATATATATTTGATCAGAAGGTTTATGGACTATTCATTGGAAACACAGATATTACTTTTAGAAAAAGGTAAAATATTTGACAAGAAAGTATGATAGATGTTTGCGGAGACTTACTTTTGCTTAAAATAACTTTTTACAAGTGTCAAATCAAATAAGGACTTTGTAATACAAGCCGATAATGGATATTCTGGACTGATATAAAATTATTTAGCTGTGCATGAAATAAATGATTACCTGATATAAGCAATGGCACATGCTTCTCAGTTGGGGAGGAAATTTATCAGCAGAGCTGACTATCGCATCAAACACTCGTTGCGTCAGTACAATCAAATTCTTACGATTGATTTCTATATCGTCCGATGGGTCCAATCTAAAAGCGATGAGTTAATTATTACAGACGTTTAAAGTAACAATTCAACGAAAGTTTTAAATTCAAAAGTAGAATTTTTGTAGTTGTTTTAACAAATGATTTACCTTGCTGGGTCGACTTCGAAGCTGGTCCTCTGCCCGTCTTCATTGGCGTGTTCGAGCAACGGGCTGACTAACGGTTCTAACAGACTTTGAAGATAAGAAGCTCCGTATATTTTGAAACAGAAAGCCATAATCTTTGATCCTAAAGAGTTGCCACGGAAGAGAGTCTGCATACAGTCGGACACCTGGTGGATGTAAAGAAGTATCTTTAATTACAATCCGGCAAACAATGATTGATTTCAATTCAGAATCATTCTTTCCTTGTTCAGAATACTGTAGGTGCGAATATGAGGCAGAAAATATTGATAAATATATATATATAAAACAAAGTGGGGTTATTTACACCACGTATATCTCGAGAATTGCTGCACGGATTTCAATGATCATTGATTTATTAAATTTATGTCCACCTAGAATAGCAGAATAAGCATTAAAACATCGGAAAAATATCACGGAAAAGAAATTATAAAGAAAATAATATTTTCATACAGAACAAGATTTTCAAATGACGAATAGCTTCAAACGATAAAATGTCGTATGCTGGTTTCAGAAAAATCCACCAGATCGCACTGTTTTCTATATTTGTTTGTTTTTGCTTCTTTTGCATACGATTGACTTATAAATAATTTTAAATTTAGAATATGAATTAGAATAAAAGAAATCGATGATATGAAATGAAAACGAAAGAAAATCGGATAATATTGAAATAAGGTTATGTTTATAATTAGGTATGATAAATTTTTGACAACAATATTTTGCATGAACGTTGCTTTACTCTGAGATGACACGTTATTACACTTGGAACGCTATATCGAAGAAATTTTAACGTCAAAAGCAAAGCGATGCGGTTCCTGATCACCCGAATGACTATTGATGCTCTTGGTCGCATTTACACAGTTCATCCGAAAAATGACGAATGCTTCTTTCTACTTGCATGTCAACAGCTCAATTTGCTTGAAAATGATACTTATTGGGACATGACAATACATGACGATACGCACATTATTTTCTATCATTATTTTGACATGCTTCAAATCGAATCCATGTGAACTGTAGAACAAGTACAAGGATGACATGTCGGAAGACATTTTACATCGAATTCGTGTTAGTTCGGGGAACCCCGATCTCGAGGTGAATGAAGAGATAAATAACCAGGCTTTGATTTAGATCGAAGACATGTGTTACCTCATGTGAGGCATTTTGTTAGTCAAGTTAGGAATGCCAACGCCACATCGTGGGACTGGGAAGATATTCCTCATGTCATTGATTATGGCGACTGTTCGTGCGAGATCCGAAATTGCTGTTCCAGTTTCGTCTTCTGGGATAGCGGCCACGTTGATAGAAGGATGGCGAACGGCTCATTCAGTGCTGAAATATCCGTTAAGCCTTTAAACGACTGAAAAACTGACATGCAAGATTGCGAAACACTCAGCAATGACCAAAGTTTTGGTAGCAAGTAAAATCATCACCTGGGATTTATGCACAATGACGCACAGACGCGCATTGGAAGCACTCAATCGAATATCTGTGCAATGACTTAAGATGTTTTGAAGGCGCAGTGATTTAAATATCTGGCGATTTCCGCCAAACACTACCAGTCATTCCAAGATCGACCGCTGCCGATGAAATAAACGCTTGCCTCAAAACATCGACTCTGTGGCGCTATGTGAAGAAACTTCAGCTAACGATAAACATGCGAGTTGCATTTTTAAACGATCCATCTGCCGAAGATTTCTCCAAGCAATTGCTGACTATCATTGGTAACGGCCGTGTTCCTGTTGACGAATCGAACGGATTGATTTCGATTCCGCCGAATTTTTGGAATTTCGTCTCAACGAAGGACGGCTTCATCAAAAAATGTTCCCAAACATCTAATCACAAAAATCACAATTGGTCGAGTGAACGAGCAATTCTTGGGGCTAAGAAAAAAGATATGGATCATTTAAACTTCACAATTCAAAATCAAATCGTTGATCTACTGCATTCCTTTAAATCTATCGACTGTGCAACGTGAATTACATCATTTCAATTTAAATACTTTTCATTTTGAATTTTGAACATTTATTGAACTTAATTCATTTTTAGTATTCATTCAAACTGAATTTAATTCATCCAATAAATTAACATTTATTGATTCTGAGGCGGTACGAAGTTCGTCAGGCCAGCTAGTTGTATATAAAGCAGCATTCAGACATGACAATTTATTACATTTACTTACATACCTGATCAAGCAAAAAATCTTTGAGCCATCTTTAGTGTCCCACATATGAATATAAGTGTTTGTCATACATACATTTTACTTTCTTTAAATTCAAGTATTTTTCTTGTGCCCTGGGTTATATATATTGTATTTAAAGCTCAGCCTTAAAAGGGCTATGCTGATAGTTTCTTACAATTATTATGTAATATAACTTTTCTCACCTCAACTTCTCTATAAAACATATTCCAAAGAAGCGGAGAAAGCAGATGCTTTGCATCAAACAGCGTGACAAAGACTCTAGCCAGTTCATCCATCTGAGAAGTGGTGACCACGTTCGCCAGAGCCATCGCGATCGGGAGTTCCCCTTTGTCTGATATCATCGTCACAAGTTGTACAAGTTGCTCAAACCTGTAAGAAACAAGGCAATGAATTTTACCATTTGTTTTTAGATTATTAATCTGTTGAATAATATATTATTATATTATTACCTATCAGCCAAGACTGTTTCTGCGAGGGTATCAAATTCTGTCCCCTGTTGAAGAATCTTTGTGAGTACTTCCATGAATGCAGCTCGTGTTTGCAGATCTCTGTTGTATCCCAGATCTGAAACAAAAAACATGAATCTATGTAAGTATATCTTCATCATAAGAGAACTGTGAAGTTGGCTACCACTGGCACATCACAGATATATATATATGAATTAAATCATCTTATGATAAACGTATCAGTAAGTATTGAGCTATTTTCCTTCGACCGTTTTCACATTGAGGGCTTAGGGCCAGAATAATGTAATACGAAATTTTAACAAAATTATTTACATTGATTTGAATCTTCTCCATCTGATATTAGTGAATTGTTAACAAATGTGACATTGCTCAATGATAATAGATAAAGCACAAAGTTGTTGAAGGTCTTAAAATCGTCGTTTAAAATCCCTCGATATGTAAACCATTTAGGCAAGAAAGTTGTTCCAATAAGAAATTTGCCACATGGAATTCTTAATTGAAACATACCGATTACTAAAATAGTATTCCAAGGAGTGGATTTTACACTTAAGTTTAAATATGAATCTAAGGTGCTTGTGATGTTTATTACTTAACTGTGTTTATTATTATTACTGTGAACATAGTGATTGGCTAATAGTTAAGACCTTCAATATAACATGTGGGTGTGCCCATGCGGCTACCAGCCTCTAGTCAGCAAACAGCCATCTCCAAATCCAGTATCAAAGGCAACAGTTTGGTTATGTTAAGTATTAACGGGGAGAAACGAAAAATAACTTACCAATACTGTGCATCAGTCCGGAGTCTATGTTGGCACTCAGTAGATTCGACATGGCTTGGATGGTAGCATTCCTCAGAGTATTGAGTTTTCCCGTTCTCTGTCTCGGATACGAAGCATTCTCTTCGATGGCGTTGCACTCCACTTCATTGCAGTCATTTAAGAGGTTCATGAACAATGTGAAATATCTGAAATATAAATGAGTACCATTACAAACTCGATATTGTTGTATCGTTATAACCTTAGAAAAAGAGTTGTCTGATTTATTACACACAATAAAAATTATTTCCTAAGCATCAGTTCAAGTTCATCCGTTTACTTAAATGTGTAAAGATGCTGCAAGGCGAAACCCGTGTTGTTATTAGTGATAAAACATGGAAATGTAAAAAAATTTAATCATTTAATTTTGAATGACTGTCATGACTTTTGCGCTAAACCAATATGAAACTTAGTACTATAATATTTATCCCGCCTTTCGTGGTAAGTCAACGCGAAATATGTAGGCAGGGTCGATTTGTGGCGTGTGCAGCGCACACAGGTGCACGTTCAACTACATAGGCGTACAAGCACCGCACTAAGATTTTAGCACTATCCACTAATTTAGATACAATTTTTCGAGGTGCTGAAGGCGCCTCGCACACAAGCATATGTAGCTATAGGTAGGTTTCCTACATTATAGAAATGATTGAGGAAAAACATGATACTTTGTGACCCGCTTACAGTGTATCAAGATATGAAATGATGGACAGCTTACTTTAAAAACAGTTGACTTTTGGCTTCCATTAGATCACCTCGATCAGATTCTTCCGGTTGTAATGGAAGACCTCTTAGAAGGGAAGCGACTGCCTCCATACATGCTTGGTCCAATTCTCTGAAAAAAAAACAGCAATTAATAAACGTTCGAACAAAAGTTAAGTACAAACCGAACGATTGTCTTCCAAGTGGCATCAATAATTTTTAAAGGGAAGTTTACCTGGTAATGGCTGTGACATCTCCGCAGACAGGTGGAGCAATTTGATGACTTGTTCCCAGCACCCAATCAGTTAAGTATTCTACCAATTTGTTTCTGAATTTCATTTCCTAAAATTGCAAGCATTTCTTGCATTCATTATTGTCCTTTTATAATTTTCTTGAATAAAATTTTGATGATGAAAATGTTTCATATTGTACAGAGCTGAATTTTATTTCAGAATAAATAGCATAAATGATAGATTAAACGGTAACCTTGTGGAAGTTCATTTTTAATATAAAATTGAATTTGATAACTTTGTTATTCCACAGCATAAATTTAGATTACAATGTATCTTGTAAATAAAATAAATAATTTACCTGTCTGAATGCCAAGTCATCTCTTCGTCTCATCATGGCTTCCACAACCTGACAAAGCTTTGTTTTGATGTGTACCGATAGAACTGTCATGTCTAGATGCCGAACGTACCTAGACAAAATATACATTATGGTGTTTAGTTTCAGTACCAATCATTCTTTCAGTCTTCAAACATACAAAGTTTACTAAAATAATTTGCTATGTAAAATAAGTATTTTAACTCAAATATAAATACTGCATAACAACATTGGCTATTAAATTTTAAGCTACCTGACAATGGCCAGCATCATGCCCTCGATAGAAGTGACGCTGAGATGTTCGGCAGGCTGTTCATTCTTATTATTGTCCAATATATTTTTCATAATAAATATTGTATGCTCCACAAACTGTGTATTCAACTCTGTCAGCATTACCTGCAAAGATATTTACACCAAGTCTTGTAAGTAAATGAATGATAGTCATAAAAATATAGTTTCAGTGGTTACTTAGTACAAATTCATTTTTAACTTTGTTATTATACTTGTTGTTTTACTAGTTATTTTGCTTTTTTGAGAAGCATCTGCAAACTGAATGTATGATATAAAAAAGTTGATTGAATAATAGCAGCTTTTATAAACTGCTCAGAGAGGACTTCATCGGTTAGGCACAAGAGGTTATAATATTAGAATAAATAGGATGTCTTCCAAATAAAAAGTTTTGTGTACCTGTTGCTGCGGATCAAAAAACTTTTCAATGATGGAACGGATCTGATCGAAGAGAATCGGATAGAGAGCAGAAGACATTTCATGACCGATTAATTCCTTTACGTGCTTCTGAATTTGGGGGCCAAACTTTTCATTCACGCACACCAGCAATCGGAGAAGTTGTCCTACAAATCTGTAAAAGAAAATATAAAATAAAAATAACTTTGATTATTCCACGTATTGTGTTACAAAATATGACACGTGTTTCGCCTCTTTCAGAGGCATCCTCAGACAACTACTTTCGCAAATGTTTGCTTAAGTACGAATGATTTTAATTTTACTATTCTGATATATTATAATAAAGATCAAAATAAAATGGGAGGGGATGATAGAAAAACAAACAAACGATAATGGTAATACAAATGACATTTACATTAAGAAATGATTATCTAATGAGTTGCATCAATTAGGACGGGTTAAACCGTTTGAAAATATATTTAACAGTGGTGAACCACCTGATTTATTCAAGATATTATTTAATAATCTATATATTAATACTCGATAATGTCCGTATGATTGCATGATTGCATGATTGTCCGCGATTTCCCCTCCCCCTGCCCCTTCCCCCTCCCTCCTCAAAGCTCCGCTGACGCAATATTTTTATTCATACTAAAGACATATTTTCCCAATACACTGTTTATTATTTGACGAAACAAATCAAGTCGCTGAAAAAATTTCATACAAAAAAACGCCGCGACCGTGGATCGAACACAGAACTCTGGATTACCAGTCGAGCTCTCTATCAACTGAGCTAACGTCATAATTATCAAGGCGATAAAAATAGTGTATATAAATTAAAATTTGAAAATGGAACGATATTTGTGATTCACAAACTGACTTCGATTGTTTGTATTCAAATTCAAAATGGAACACCTGTCAAATAATGATTGTGGTTTATTTTACATAATATAGTTTCGACAGTGAAATGCAAATATTCCATGTGTGTCATATGTATGCTGACGGCTATTAAATATTTTACGTTTTAACAGAGGGTATTTAGAATTTATCCCGATAATTTAATAATTTTGTATCTTTTGTTTTAAATAACGAGTAAACGAGTCTATGCTTTGGAAAAGGTAAATTTATGCTCAAATAGTAATATAAATAAAGTAAGCGAAATAGTTTGATAGATTGGGGACAACGAGATTAAAATACGGAAAGTGAGCCAAGTTAGGATGATGGGAAAAAGTGAACTGAACCCATCCTTTTTATTGCATAATTTAAATCATTTTTTCTCTAAAATACATTGTTTATGCTTTCGATGGATTCGTCGGTAACTTTGTGGAAGTTCATTTGAATATAAAATAAAAAATAACTTAGATTATTCCACGTATTGTGCTACAAACTGTGACACGTGTTTCGCCTTTTTCAGAGGCATCCTCAGACAGACTTACTTTTACTTACTGAAAGTAAGTCTGTCTGAGGATGCCTCTGAAATAGGCGAAACACGTGTCACAGTTTGTAGCACAATACGTGGAATAATCTAAGTTATTTTGTATTACTTTTTTATGCTTATTTATTGAAAAAACTTTCACATAAAATTAAAAGTTGATGACAGTTCCCACAAAAAAAAATTGAAAACGTAATTGCACTTAAAAGTCAAATGGAAAAGTTTCACCATTTTTATGTTTGGTTCCCTTAAAGACTCATATATTCCTAAAAATAAGCTCCGTTTGGCGAATTAGTGAAGTTAATTTATTCTTATTAATTTGATAAATATGCATTTGATTGTAACATGGAAAATTGATAATTTTGTTTTGATAAAATGTGCAATTAATTTATACCATTTTGCATGTGAAAAATGATTATTAGCAAACTTAAACATTATTTCAAAAATTAAGTAATTTACAATTTAAAACTGCAGGGCTGTCGATATATGCGCCGAGGTCGATTTATGCTACTATGAAAAATGATTGTTAGCAAACTTGAACATTATTCCAAAGATTTAATATTTTACGAAATTTCTGTCACTACGAAAAAAAATGTTAGCAAACTTAAACATTATTCCAAAAATTAGGTAATTTACGAGGTATATTTCTGCTAATAGGAAAAATAATTGTTAGCAAACTCAACATTATTCCAAAAATTAAATAATTTACAATTTAAATACAACAGGGCATGCTGTCGATATATGCCCCGAGATATATTTATTTTATTTTTAGAATTTCTGGCTTATTCAATAAATAGGTTTGTAATTTTCTGACTTCTTAAAAATGCAACAAAAATCCCCCCGTTGAGGTCAACGGGCTTACAGCTAGTCTATATATTAATACTCGATAATGTCCGAATGATTGCACGATTGCATGATTGCATGATAGTCCGCGATTTCCCCTCCCCCTGCCCCTTCCCCCTCCCTCCTCAAAGCTCCGCTGACGCAATATTTTTATTCATACTAAAGACATATTTTCCCAATACACTGTTTATTATTTGACGAAACAAATCGCTGAAAAAAATTCATACAAAAAAACGCCGCGACCGTGGATCGAACACAGAACTCTGGATTACCAGTCGAGCTCTCTATCAACTGAGCTAACGTCATAAATATCAAGGCGATAAAAATACATTATATAAATCAAGCATTTGAAAATGGAACGATATTTGTGATTCACAAACTGACTTCGATTGTTTTTATTCAAGATTGTGACGTCTGTCAAATATGAATGTGGTATATTTTACATAATATAGTTTCGACAGTTAAATGCAAATATTCCATGTGTGTCATATGCTGACGGCTATTAAATATTTTACTTTTTAACAGAGGGTATTTAGAATTTATCCCGATAATTTAAAAGTTTTGTATCTTTTGTTTTAAATAACGAGTAAACGAGTCTATGCTTTGGACAAGGTAAATTTATGCTCAAATAGTAATATAAATAAAGTAAGCGAAATAGTTTGATAGATTGGGGTCAACGAGATTAAAATACGGCAAAGTGAGCCAAGTTAGGATGATGGGAAAAAGTGAACTGAACCCACCCTTTTTATTGCATAATTTCAATCATTTTTTCTCTAAAATACATTGTTTATGCTTTCGATGGATTCGTCGGTATCTTTGTGGAAGTTCATTTGAATATAAAATAAAAAATAACTTAGATTATTCCACGTATTGTGCTACAAACTGTGACACGTGTTTCGCCTCTTTCAGAGGCATCCTCAGACAGACTTACTTTTACTTACTGAAAGTAAGTCTGTCTGAGGATGCCTCTGAAATAGGCGAAACACGTGTCACAGTTTGTAGCACAATACGTGGAATAATCTAAGTTATTTTGTATTACTTTTTTATGCTTATTTATTGAAAAAACTTTCACATAAAATTAAAAGTTGATGACAGTTCCCACAAAAAAAATTGAAAACGTAATTGCACTTAAAAGTCAAATGGAAAAGTTTCACCATTTTTATGTTTGGTTCCCTTAAAGACTCATATATTCCTAAAAATAAGCTCCGTTTGGCGAATTAGTGAAGTTAATTTATTCTGATTAATTTGATAAATATGCATTTGATTGTAACATGGAAAATTGATAATTTTGTTTTGATAAAATGTGCAATTAATTTATACCATTTTGCATGTGAAAAATGATTATTAGCAAACTTAAACATTATTTCAAAAATTAAGTAATTTACAATTTAAAAGTGCAGGGCTGTCGATATATGCGCCGAGGTCGATTTATGCTACTATGAAAAATGATTGTTAGCAAACTTGAACATTATTCCAAAGATTTAATATTTTACGAAATTTCTGTCACTACGAAAAAAATTGTCAGCAAACTTAAACATTATTCCAAAAAATAGGTAATTTACGAGGTATATTTCTGCTAATAGGAAAACTAATTGTTAGCAAACTCAACATTATTCCAAAAATTAAATAATTTACAATTTAAATACTACAGGGCATGCTGTCGATATATGCCCCGAGATATATTTATTTTATTTTTAGAATTTCTGGCTTATTCAATAAATAGGTTTGTAATTTTCTGACTTCTTAAAAATGCAACAAAAATCCCCCCGTTGAGGTCAACGGGCTTACAGCTAGTGTTTCTTTATTATTAATGCTTTTATTTATCTCTAGAAATTCTAGACTATTTATTTTAAGGCCTTTTTTATTTACTCAATGGAGTCCAAAATTACAAAGTTACCGCCGAATCCATCGAAAGTACCGTAAAAGAAATGTTTTGTGGGCTTCTATGAGTCACTTAGACACATTACTTTCAGCATTTTTTAGTTTTTTGTTTTATTACACCTCTTACTATTACTAACGAAAACCATGTTATGAATACCATGGTATCATTCCAACATAATAATATTCAACCACCATTCTATAAGGTATATATTATTCAAATATTATGGTAGTAAAAAAACAATAATCCTTTGTACTTCATTCCACTTTATTTAATATGTCAGGACCGGTTTCGCTCATTACGAGCATCGTCAACTGATAAGAAATATAATTTAACAGTGCTATTTATACAAAAATGAACAGTTATAAACAACAATTGGCATTGAAAAGAAAATACCAATTACATTAAAAGTGATTCTAAAATAGCACAAAATTAAAATGTTTAACACATCTAACATATAATTAAAAAGTCATCTCAGATTAATAAATTTAGAATGGGAATTGAAAGTAATTACAAACATAATTACTTTCAATTCCCATTCTAAATTTATTAATCTGAGATGACTTTTTAATTATATGTTAGATGTGTTAAACATTTTAATTTTGTGCTATTTTAGAATCACTTTTAATGTAATTGGTATTTTCTTTTCAATGCCAATTGTTGTTTATAACTGTTCATTTTTGTATAAATAGCACTGTTAAATTATATTTCTTATCAGTTGACGATGCTCGTAATGAGCGAAACCGGTCCTGACATATTAAATAAAGTGGAATGAAGTACAAAGGATTATTGTGTTTTTACTAATATAATGCCTTTCCACCAAGTATTGACAGTGAACACCCTAAAAGTGAACAAATATTATGGTGTAATGAAGTTAAAAATAAACTTACTGGGTGACAGGGCAATACTGAACATCTTGTGAGCTGTTTGCGAGAACACTGCACTTCCTTGTGTCTAATAGACCTATATTCAAACAATAACAAATACAATCAATAATAATCACATATTGACATATATCACAACAGTTGGTGTTCGTAAGACTAGGAATTGCGTGAGCCATATTTGAATGTCTGGGATTCACAGTTGTACTCAGTTTGAAGAAAGTGCTCTTTATTCAATGCAAGCATTTAGATGGTTGTCAGTCAAGGTATTCACAAAGGTTCAGAGTAACAGTAAATTGAGCGTCAGAGAAAAAAATGTTTGAATACTTGAGATATACTAGCTTGTTTTTATCAAGGATTCAAAAATACACAGCTAAATATGCACTTGTGGACTTTTATGCTTCAAGGAAACCTTAACCTCGAATGTGCTGTTTGGTGTCCGTGTGTTCTGAATAGATGATGGATTTAAGAAGAACGAATTGGTGTTTCTGGAATGCCATTTTAGTCTATTCAGCTTCTGCCGAATAGTACATTGAATTGAAGCACTCAAAAAAGACGAATTTGTTCAGTGCATCTGTTTGAATTTATAAATTACCATAACGAGAAACGTTTCCGCCTGTTTGTCATCTAAGAACGAGTTAATGTTTCCCTTATTGGTAGGCTTGTTAAGAGTATAATATGAATAATTTATAGGACACTTCAATTTTGCATTTCTTTTTAATATGTACTGTTTTCTTTAAACACAAATTCTTGCGCAAGATTCATAATCAGAAAATCTATTTACTCCTTCAATCTTTAGCATGAAACGGTACTCACCACCGTGAAGAGAAGTCACACTGGACAAAGTCAGGCAGCTCAACGTGGATGCGTGTCCTTGTGTTAGCGGTCGACCACTTCCACTGCTAGGTTTTCTTTGCAAACAGACTCCACCGAGGGCACACAGGAATGAAGTCATATTGGCCCACTCGTTTATTTGATCCTGAAATCAATAATGTTTGTTTAATTTAGCAGATACATAATGCATCCGTTTTGCAACAAAATTAAATTAAACCAATAAAAATACTGTCTAGTACAAGAGATCATAGTATTTTAAAATAAATTCTAACTTCCAAATCATGTTCACTACTTTGATGTGAAGCTCTTCGCTTGCCAGTAGTTCTCGGAAGTGCCTCCAGAGGACACTCTTCACCTCCTTTTCCTCCAGCTTGACCTTTTGGATATGACTGCAGTAATTTACACATTGAGTCCCTGTAACATGAGTGTTTGAATATTTATATAAAAGCGGCTTGAAGCAATGTTTTTAATATACTATTTAGTATCAATAAATGATGAAGATAAAACAAAATATTCACCAATTCCTGAAGGTCTCTTCCCACGCTGGTTGAACACCATTAACGCAGTGCTCAATCTTCCTCAGTAGCGCCATTATTCTTTTCTGCAAGGCAGCTCGACCTGACAATAAATTCTTTTGATAACAAATTATGCACGGGAACGGTATACCCATTTCAGTGACTAATAATTATATACGGGAAGGGCATGTTTATTTTGTATCAAGTATCAATTTGTAGGTCAGTACTACTAGTCTCTCTACTACTAGATCTGTACTAGTCCTAGTCTCTTTGAAAAGAACTTATATTGAGATAAGATCCATCAAGAGTTCATATGCTCTAGGTTGAGAGGACACAGTTAAAAAATAAATAAACAGAAAAAGATTTTTATGAAGATCGATTTAAGTTATTTTCGCAAAAAAACATCCACTGAAGTTTATTCACAGGATAGTCAGAAAAAGGAATGTAATATAATATAAATAAGGTCGATTCCCATGAACATTTAATTTTAACTTAGATTGACAACCAGCGATGTTTTACACTTTGTGTTTTTATACATTATAGTTATTATGCCACTGATAGTTCACACACATAATGTGCCAATAATGCTGAATTTTGATCGCTGAATTATCACATTTGCATTTAGGATTATAATCTTAATTTGTTGTCAGTAAAATATGGCAATATCTTAATTTATTATACACTCTAATATACACGTAATCTCAAAGTCCAATGTTGATCACCATTACAACAAATTGATAGATATATAATATTTAAATCAGACATTTCCAGTAAGTCCAGTGAAACTATCAACTGTCTTATAGCTGTATATTATTTGTATAACAATGTTTTAAAATCGAATGAAAATCTTACCGTGTACATTTTCATAGAAGCTCATACGAGATAGATCCGGGCTGGCTGTTATTATTAAATATGACTTGATTATAATTATAAAATGTATATGGTCAATTAATTTCAACGTTATATTTCATCTACACGACATTAAAATTCCAGAAACAGACACAAGTCTGTCACAGAAATTTATAAAGAACTATTAGAATAATAGTGCCCCGGCTTATGGAGAGAAAATCGATGAAGTCAATTCAATATTATGTAATTGATAAAAGATTTCATGGTAAAAGTTTTCAAATTTGAAACTATATTAAATGTCACCCGGTTGAATTCAATTGCTTACATATTAACTTTTTTCCACTAAACTTTACTAAGCATCCAGATCCTGAGATTTCTTTTCGGCGAGTACATTCATCCAATGTTTTCAGTCTATTACCTAACCATCTCTTACAAGGGAATTTGAGTGCACAAATATATATCATTCAAATGTCAACAAGAAGTAGCAAGTTAGTAAATGACACATTATTTGAATGCAAAGGAATCCTGGAACAATTTTAATACATTTTGTCGAAAGTTTTGAAGAAATTGAATATGATTATACAGAAAAACTTCTTGACGGGGAAGTGTTACCGGTAGTGAGGACCGTGCTGGCCTGGGCGATCTCCTGGTAGAGATGATAATTGGGCAGGAGACAGGTGACAGTCACTTCATCGGTGCCGCATCTGATGTCGGCCTCACGGCAGAGTAACGCGAAGCAGGACATGGCCACCAGCACGGCGTCCATGTCAATGGACCACAGGTACATGAAGAAAACAACCTGACATAAAAGGAAATGCCGAGTTAGATTTTTTTCTTACGGTCAACAAATTACATCAAAATGAAGTGGCCTTCGCCACATGTTGCACAATAGTAATAAGATCAGTATAAATTACCTCCAATTTGATATGTGCCTGTTTGCAAATAGCAATCTGGCTACCGACGTTGGCGTAATCTTTATGCCTCAAGAGGAAGGCATTTCGGCACTTGAGAATCTCTCGGAGCCACCGCAAGATATCTGTGTAGTTCATTATCTGATGCTGGATTAACTTCTGACTTATACTGAATAGGACTTGAGAGCTTTAACAAAAATAAGAACTTTATCACTATCAAAATTAAAAAGTAAACAATTTTTCCAATCTTTGAAATTCTTTATGGCAACTGAATTAGCTCATTATTAGTAGATGTAAAATACTGATGAAATTATCCAATAATAAGTGAGACATAGGTCAAAATAAAAAAATTAAACCTACTTTAGAAACATGAGAATTCTTCGTCACAGATAAATAAAATCTACGTATATGGCAAGAACCGGAAAGTGATATACCTAATATCCCAGAAAGTGTTGACTGGCGATTCAGGATTCCACATATGTATTCTATGAGGCCGGTGCAAGGCCAGTAAAGCTTCCATGGCCTCTAACGCTACCTCTCCCATCGCCCCCTGGTGTACAAGAGACACCAAGCCGTTCATCAGTTCGAGAGTTGAGCTCTGAACTTCGTGGCCAGCCTTTCCTTGATTCTGCGATAATATGAATAAATATCTAATCCATGTTGATAATGTTATGTCAAACAGAGTCTCGACTTATGGAATTTTCAACTGCGTTCAAAATATCTGTTTGTACATCAGGTCCACATCTACGCTTTTATCTGTGTTTATGGATTCTAAGCGGACAGAGTTGTCAAAGAACTTTAAAACATTGAATACTTAGTATTCCAATGGAATACAAGCAATATTTTGATGAATATATGTAGTGTCATCTATACTGAGTCAATATAGGTTTTTAAAATATCGAATTTGAGTGTATATTAGGCAAAATTATTTCCCTCAAAAACACGCGGTATCTCTGGGACATATTAATGATTTATTTGCGCGGTATTCAAACGGTTAACAGTAGTCAAAATTATGACTATATTGTCAAGACAATATATTCAAGGGAAAAGGTAGACATTTTAGGAAATGACACTTGTAACAAGATTCAACGGGCAATACATTTTTATTAAAAATAAAATATCTAACAAAAAATATGTTACTTACATTTAACAAGAGCATGGGATCTGCGTGTATTAGTTTGACCAAACTTAGCAGAACATTCCGGTACACTGGAATCTCTTCGGATTTGTTTGTCTTTGATTGGACATCTTTAGACTTGAGAGTGAGGGAAGTGATCATTCTTAGAGGTGTGTGGGCTATGTAACCCTGAGAAAACACGCACAATTAAGTTTTATAGGTAAACAAAACCATCTGGTATTGCTTTATGAAATTTTTTGGTGACCCTCGAAAGTTTTTAATTAAAGTTTAAATATATCAAATCTTTTTTTAAGTTAATAATAGAAATTAATAACCAATAAAAAAAATAAAAAATTGTAAAAATCAAACGAAAATAATGTTTTCTTTTGATCAAGAGCAAATTCTAAAATGTAATTTATTTGAGTTTTATACATGTCACTCAAAGGATGCACCTATGCAAACTTGATACAGAAAGTAGCAATTCGCACAAACCTTATAATGGTGAGCAATTTTTTTTGTTGATGAAGCAGAAGAAGTCTGTTCATAGAAATATAAGTTCTAATTCTAAATCAATTCAATTTTACAAATACAAAAATCGCATTATTTTTGAATGATAAATATTTTACAATAAAAACATTTTTTTAATTTGGGTTAAGAGAATTAAGGACTCCCGTCATACATAATATAATAAATTATATATTATTTATAATTCAATTTACCTGTGTTGCTTTGTTAAGTGTGTCAGTGAACATTGCCCTGAGTTCTGCCGATCTGCTGTAGAGTAATTCTACTTGGGGCCACCAGCTTAGTCTGGGTTGCGTTATTATTCTAACAATAAACAAAACAAATTAATAAATAACAGTAGTAGAGAATATGTTTAGTATTAAGAATAAATGCTTAAAATCTAGACATTTTCTGTTATACATTATGTTCGATAACAGCTAAATGCTTATTAATTAATTAATTCCACATTATTTACAAAATATACGGACCAGGTTGGCTTATCGCGAGCATTATTAATACTCCAGTACCGAAACAATGAAAATAGGATCGAGGAGCGATGGGGTACAAAATGACCCTAGATAGATATGCATAATATTTACATTGGATTTATTCAATTATCATTGAAGATAACAATAAATATCAGCTAGATATTATTGGTATTTAGTGAATGGTTGAAATAAAAAGAATATTGCAATGTGAATGCACCTGGTAGGAACTCAAACGTTAACCAAGTCAGTCAATAAAAAATGTGTTTTATTTGACAATGTACACATTATAAATTAATGTAAAGCTTTTTACAAAGTAACAACCGGATACACAAAAAAGATGTACAACAACTCTTATGTACATAAAAGCAAATTGTTAACTGAGTTACCTAAATTTTTTAATCATGAATTTAAAACCATCACATTTAATTTTGTGAAAATGACACTATACTTTGCCACGTATTAAGACGTTGATATCGAAAACGAGTACGAATTATCTGATTGCCATTAACACTCGTCGGTTGCAGCTAGGCAAAATAATGAGATTCCTTCAAAAAACGAGAACATCTTTGACAAAATTCTAGAAAGAACTACTTCGTTGAGCGATGCTAATAATAACATATAGCATTGACATTTAGAAAACTGTATTAACAAATTTCATTAGAATATAAAACAAGAAAAAAAACCTCACCTAAGTAAAGATGATACAATGATGTAATGATAGGCGATTGGACTGTTGAGGTTTAGGCAAACTTTAAGGGCCTCGTTGTTGTGAGGCATTATTCGGAAGCAGGAGACGAAGCAGTCAATCATGAGATCGATGTCGCTGTACGAGTAGTATGATTGTCCGCGGGGATACGGTTTGGAGGGGTTGAAGAGCAGTGCCTGTCGAAGCGTATACAAATTGTTACATCAAATGAATAATAATAAAAATATGACACCGCAATCATTAGTCGAACATAGTTCATTCTTTGTTCAAAATATTTTTAATTCATAGAATAAACTCAAAGGGGAGATTCTTTTACTTTCACCAACCTTGAGATCATTAATTACACTTTGAACAAGCGTAAAAGTGACATTGCTGGAGTCTGATATGTTGATATAGGTTGACGCTTTACACAGCTTTACGCACGTCACAACCGCTGCTTCAGTCATCTGTTTAGAGTTTGTGTGAGGTCCTGAAAGTAAATATAAAAACTCTCTTTAGTTGAAGAAAAGAGGGATTGATTATATTTTATTAAATCTATGAAACATTAGTAGTGCTACTCATTGAAAGGATATTTTGATAATCTCGGAAATCATTCAATGTTTTTTGGCTTTCCATCACACAGTGGCTCTAATATTCTCTATCCTTCCGCCCACCTGTTGCTTACTGCCAAGTCACTCCAGTATCTTGCAGCTCCCCCAAAGAAATCCAGTGAATGTTCATTAGCAGCATCCCAAGGCGACTGAATTCAATGCTCTTTAGCATTCATGGCACATTATATTGTTGCTTTTAATTTTAGATATTACACAGGGCTGGTTAATTTACTTTCTTGCCTTTAAAAGTCTGTTTTTGAAGGCCAGTATAATCAGTATGTATTGCTACTGACACGAAGTTCATTAAAGATTTGAATACCAAGAAAAATATTTACCCAGTCCGCGTTTGACAGAATCGATGAAGTGCTTCTTTTTATTGTGTCGAGGGCTGCAGGGAGCTCCGCTGTCGGCGTTTACTATTTCTTCTAAAACTTTCTGCAATCAATAATAATAAACATTTTTTAACTGTCAAAATTATATTCATATTGTTTTATGTATATTGAATATAATAGAGTAAATTTCGTCTAATGTAAATGTAAATTATACATCGAAATTCCTTTTTCTAGTTTTCCATTATTTCTTGATAAAAACATCAATGTTCTGAACATGTCATTGAAATAAAGGTCTGAATAATGAATATATTAAATTAAATATTTTTCTATAACTAACATTTAAACATTAAAAATAAAAATGATATTGGCTAATCTGATAATTAAAATAAAAACATGGTTATCATCAATTGTTTGTGTCATCATTCAATGTCATGTAAATGTTTATTACCGGACTCAATATGAGTAACATAATCTGCAGCGGCCAAACGCCATTCCGCGACTTCTTGTTGTCGCCGAATCCATCTTGCAGCATGTCGAACAGGGTGTCGCAGCATTTGGCGAGCTCTTCGCTGGGCCTCCGTTGGACTTCAGCGAATTCCCTGGGATAGGTGTCCATCCAATTCCACACTGCCCTCTCGAGAGATCCCGCTATCACTTGGTGTGCTGACTTTTTGAGAAGTCGGAACTTCTGTATGGTTTCTATGATAAAATACAATATTTTAATGATAATAAGGGAACAGTTACTAGATAACGAGCAAAGTATGTACAACTGATCCTCCTAATTGATGAAAATCTTACTTTTTTCCATTTCATTGTTTAAAAAATGATTCCTACTTATCTCTGGTTTTCAAAACGATCAATGACTTTTACTAAGAAACAGTTGGAGATCAATTGTTGAATGGCATGAACATGTTCACAAGTCAATCACACATATGAACAAAAAAATAATATATATTTTAAATCAATACAAATTGGCCCTCATCAATAATGGCTGTGATATGCTTACATTGGCTTCCTTATGAATAAATAGAATACCAAGGAAATCAAGGAACCAAGGCAATCAACAAAAGAATCATAGCAACGAGGAAATAAAACTCCACACTTTAGATCAATTTTAAGTTCAGCCAATTATTTAAGAGATCCAACTGCACCATTTACAGGGCAATTGTAAATGCATTACTCAATCACGTGTAACATTTACAATATGTAATAGCGTATGATATATAATTTTAAATAAAAAATCACTACGGACCAAGACTGTGAGACTGAATTGGGGGAGTCATTGTCTACTATATGATTGAAAATAAACCAGCTAAGGAAGTTTTATCTAGAAATTCCGCTGAGTGTAGAAGCAAGTTGAGAATTCACTGGCTATACGTCGTACCCAAAATGTGAGAACCCCGCACTGGATAAGAATTGGTCGATAGTTACTGTTGGATACCAAGGACCACTTCAAGTTGATGCGCGATTAGTATTAATATATTTGAAACCTTAACTTCTCACAGACCTATCATCTGTTTTATAAAATTATATAGTTTCTTACCAGTAAAAAGTCTTGTAAGCCGAATAACATCAACATTGATGTACTGAATGAGTTCTATGTCTGAGTAATCAGGATTTTCTTCAGAAGATGCAGACAATTCCTGAAAAAATGTAATAGACATCATTATATTTACTGCTTCCCAGCAAAGTGGTCAATGCCTAGAATCTGGAAATGAAAATTTCGTTGATCTTTTAGTAATATTTTCGATGATTCAGTAAACTTTACGTACAGAACAATTAGGTTCGTTCAATTCATTCTTTTCTGGTCCCGTCCTTCTCTCTCGAATTTCTACGAAAGAGATTGATTGATTGATTTGCAAATATATATTGATTAACATGCCTCAGATTGTGAGCATATTTTGAGAATCCTACTGATTATTTTCGGTGACATATAACCAAAACAATAAACCGAACCAGTTGATATTTTAATTTATTTAAGGTTGTTACAACTGATTTTCACTCAACCCTTCAGGGATGGATGCCTAAAAAAGATTTTGAATAGCAGAATGAGCCGCAGACAAACAAATAAATTGATGCAAAAACTGATTTTATTATGAACAAAATTTTTGGTTTCTCAACCCCGAATTTATATTGTATGATCAATTCTGGGATCCTCGGATTGTAAAAATTGTCAATCCCAAAATCCCAGAATCACAAAGACGGTCTGGGATTAGATGCCCTAATTGAAACGTTAAATACTCTGACCATAGTACCGATTATTCATTTTTTTCACCTTTTTTAAATATCATTTGGGTAATATAGCTTCATAAAAATACTTTCTGAATCTGTTTAAAATGTGTCACATTTCGAAATTCTACTATCTTTCAAAATGTCATATTAAAAATTGAACAGTCAACGAAATAACAGTAAAAAATATGATAAAAAGTAAAAATATCTAAAACTTCTATCTTATTTTTATAGGAAATCAAGTTATTTTAATGAAATCGGTGAACTTTTGCAATTATAAAATGACACCAAAACAGAGCATATTTTTGGCGTGCTGTGTATGCCATCCAGGTTTGAAAGGTTAATAGATTACACATAACATACATATTTTCAGAATATACTAATACTACACATTGAATAAAGATGGGAGTAAAAAAAACAATCTTATTTAAATGAAAAAATAACAAAAACATTAACATCCCTTGATAAATCAAAACAAATCCAATTTGACATTATACTCAATAATCAGAATAAAAAACATTTTATTTTGAAAACACAGTTAGCTATTTGCGGACTTTTACACCTATAAACACAGATTCACCGATAACATGTAAATAAGATATATTATTACCATTTTAAACAAATTTTCACTTCATACAAATGACATTTAATTATTTTTATGAAACCAGAGATGGAGATCAACGTATTTCCAACTGAATTTGTTTATTTACTGCTGCGCATTCCGATGTTTGTATGTAATACAATATTGCCAACAATATTACACCCACATCGGCTCCAATATAATAAGTGTCAGACCACAAAACCTCATAACCACGACACATCCTCTTTTCCTGTCAAATAACAACCGTGACGTAATCTACCACATTAATGTGTTGCAACAAATGGATTGCGGAGGAGAAAACAATTACGATAACATAATTATTAATACACGCATCAGTATATTCGTAATATTATTTTCAATTGAATGAATAGAAATTATTTGTCAATGAAATATACGCAGTCCAAATGCGTGGTCAGCAAACTTTTCAGACATAAAAATAAATGGTCACATTAGTTTTGCTAGATTCATCTTAACTTTAATACTACACGGAGCTTTGCAACAACGTCAATAACGCAGATAACAAATAATGCACCACTACCATTTTTGTTTTGTAATTTGTAAAAAGAAAAATATGTAATGATATAGCCCAGGAAACTGGTCTGCACGATTACAGCACCCTCTTTGATGTCTTCAGGTATAGATAACTAATGTGGGTTTAATGTTGAATTGGCGTCATATTTAACTGTATTTTCGTCGTTCCATTTGTAATTTGTATATCTGTCTGCCCAGAATAAAGAGCTTTACCACTGTCTGTTTGTATTTTGATGTAACCACACTTGCCTTAATGTACATAATGTACAAGGTTTCCCCAGCTTAATATAATTGTCAACCACGTGGAAAACACTTGCCTGTAATCTTGCTGATATCCTGTTAAAAACTGCATTGAAGAAGTTGAGACTTAAAGCAAATAGAACTTTGCTCGCCAACTGTTTCAGCATCAGCACATTCTGGTTATCATTGGGCACATCTTTAAGAAACAAAAATAATAAATATATGAACGTACCATTATAACAGATTAAAGAAAAAAGCATTCTGTTACTACAAAGTAAATTTGAATGAATTGGGCATAATATATATTACTTTGCGCAGAATGTTGTGATGAATTTCTACATTGTTATTCAAAAATCTTCTAGTTGCAAAATTAAGGGCCACATTGAGAATTTCAAATTGAAATGCTGCAATTTTAGAATAGCAACAAGCTTCGATGAAATATACGAGTTTGGTAAAAATTCAATTGTTAAAATATTTAAAATTAATTGTTTACACTTCGAAATTAAATATATTGACAAAAATTCTACTACATGTAAAATATCAAAAACTATATGATACATTATTTGATTATTATACAGAAGGAATTTTTGTTAATATTACCGATAAATTGACAAATCTCTCTCAAGAGCAACTTGACGTTCATCGCCTCATCAAATTTGGTGGTGTCTTTGGGTTGGGAGCTCAGACACTTTTCCAGCGTGTCCAGAACTATGATGAGACTCTCGTAATAGGACTTCTCGATTTCGGATGTGTGGGGCCGGTTGAGATTGGTGCCGCATGATGGCTGGAACTGTACAAAATAACATAGAGTGAAGTGATCAAACAATATTACAAAGCAACATTTTTAAAACAATTAACAAGTAATACAAATAATCACTATTTTCTTCTTTGTTCACTTTTAAGGTGTTCACTGTCAATACTTGGTAAATCGACTAAAATTAAAATGTTGATTACCTCTAAATTATAATTACAAAACTCATCAAGAAAAATAAAGCTAAAATGGAGACCAACGGTAAATTCAAACGTAAGTGTAATCTCGGGAATCTTCATTACCAATTTTTTACACCCTATTAATTTTGTTTTGTATATATAACAATAACATTGTACTCCCTTATCAGTTGATAATGCTCGTTATGAGAGAAACCGGTCCTGATTTTATTTAATAAAAGTGGAATAAGTACAAATGAGTACTTTTTTTTTGGATCTTCATACAATAATTTTTAACAATTACTGCTATATCTCGATAGATTCGGCGGTAACTTTGTGGAAGTTCATTTTTAGTATAAAATTATGTTTGATAACTTTATTATTCCAATTGCGTTACAAAATGTGGGGTTATAATGCAAAACGTACTATTTCCAAAACACAAACTTCTTTTTCTCAAAAAAAAGTCTTTTAGAGATTTTATATTAAAACTAATAGTCGATTCCTTAGGCTTGAATTACCCTGTCTGCATACCTAACTCAATATCGCTCATTTTGGAAATAGTATGTTTTGCATTATAGCCCCACAAATGTGATACGTGTTTCGTCTCTTTGAGAAGAATCATTAGACCATCGCAAGATTTACGAACAAGTGGAATAACAATGTTATCAAATTCAATTTTATGATTACTGCTAGTCGTCTCTAGGTTTAACAGGATCAGTTTTGTTAGGTTATCAACCTTTTTTTGACAATAAAAGTGCTTTTTCGCCAGTGAAAAATCACTGTCTTCGCTGGAAAAAATTGACAGAGAAACATTAACATATTAATGTCATTTATTTTTTATTTTTGTAATTATGAATATGTAGGCGACAGTGCAATGCATTAAGTACAAACACACATATTTTTTTTCTTTTTAGTATTCTTAAACCAAAAAAATCGGTGTAAAAAAGTTTTTTTTTTAAACTGCGTTCTTACGACACCATGCGAAAAGAGGATAAGGTGTATATGCCAAAAAGCCTTTCTCATATTTAGTTATGGCGGTAGAAAATTACATAAACTTCTAAGTCACCAATTTATGTGAGACAGAACAAGCTGACAATGACATATTTGAAATGAAGCAACCAACCAATAGATAAGTATTGAGATAACGAAACAACCGATGAGACATTTATAACTTAAATGCCACATAACCAGAGGCGTAGCAAGGGAGAGGGTGCATTTTCGAATTTAGTAAGCAAATAAAAATTGGTTATTTTACAGAATCAATGTAAGTTTTATTCCCTTCACCATGCTTTCTTCCGTCTTATTTATACTTTGAGACTTGCTGACAAAAATATACTTTTATGTAGAAAAAATATTTGTTTGTACAATATTATATTTTATATAAACTCTTATAATACTTCTAAATTAATAAAACAGGCGATTGACAAATTTTAAGGACCACTGCGGGCAACAAAACCTCTTGGCAAGCCACTCCACATAACCACAACCATGTACATTAATGTCTATTTATTTACAGTTATTATCATTGGCTATCGTCAGGTCGGTGGCACATCGGTCAACGTCGTTGTCTACCGTGATGTGATGGGATCGTTTTCTGTTCATAGGCACTGGCGCTTGTGATGTCTAAAAATTCCGCCATTACAAAATAAAAAAATTGGGATAGCAATAGAAGCAAGTAAATCGAAATCAGTATTTCAATATTTTTTATAAAATATCACTAAAAAAAATTTCATAATCATAAACAGTATATTTTGATAAATATTTTATGTTTTCTTGAAATAATAACTCATCATTGAATTTGATCAATTTTGGAACCTATCAATATTAATACATACAACTATTTAATAGATAAATTAAATAGTTAAATTATTTTATTTATTTTTATTAAAACATGTGATGGTTTTGGTACCTTCTAAATTTGATTTCAGCTAATTTTCAATGCTGGCATTTTTGCATTTTCAAAGCTGGTGTTTTGGTATGGAAAATTCCCCATCAATACCGAGTTACCGGTTTCGGTAATACCTTTATTCCAATCCTTAGACTTACATATGCAGCCATACTCCTCAAAGGGTTAATTTCTCTGCCTTCTTAAATTAATTTATTGAGTAAATCAATCACCAATGGGTGATATTTCTACAAAAACAAATATGACTTTATTGCGTCTTAATATGCTTACCAGCTCATTGACTCTCTGCAGAATCTTAGTAAGGCCGGATATAACAAGTGAAAATCGGTGCCGGCTGATTTGTATCAGACAAGCCTTGCATTGCTCCTCGTTGATGCGAGAGTGTGTATTCTGGGGGCCGGTGCGACATGGTAACTGAAAAAAAAAATACCAACATTCATTCTACATACATTGTAAGAAACAGGAGACAAAAATATATGTGATTTTAATATTAATAGGGCTTATATAATAACTAGTTTTTGAATTTGAATATATCCTAAAACTCGGTTTTCGAAGCTTCACAAAAAGATGATTCAATTAAGATTGCAAATTAAACTTTTTATTATGAAAAATGTTATAAAAAGATACTAAAATTTACATTATTATCAAGTTTTCATATTCGCCGGTGAATTACTTACCTCGTACTCAAGAATTTTATGTGAATCAAAATGTTTTCAAAATAAACCAAAATATATTATCTTTAACGCATTCATTGATAGGTCTACTGACTATTAAACTACATATTTCTCCTTTTAATGATAACTAAGGCAGTTTCAAGTCAAAATACTAATGATTTAAATTTAATGATAGTAACAAAAAAAAACAATATTAATTCTTATATTTGAAACCGGGTTACCAAGTTAAAAAAAAACCGGCATTCGAATGACGCGAATTTCCCCCATTAATAATTAAAATTAAAAATTAATAAGCCTTAATTATAATGTTGTAAATATATTGGCAATAGCCCTGTCGCTTTCCAGCGTACTTCCCACTAACATTTTTTTTTATTTTTCAAATAATTCCACACAAATTAATCCCAATAATAATGGACAGTAACATCATTCAACATATTATTGCTAAACAAATATTATTAATGACTGAATACCTATACATACATGAGTGGTTTGACGCATAATTATTTCTGTTTGAATAAAAATGCTCATTGTTAAAAATATGTGAAGTAACTCATCAATGACACCAATATCACATCATGCAATAATTGATAATACATTTACTAACTACATTTATCTTTTGTGGGCTTCTTTGTGTTATAAAGCAAATTAAATATATAGTTCACTTTTAGGGTGTTCACTGTCAATACTTGGTGGAAAGGCATTATACTAATAAAAACACAATTAAATTTGAATTGTTCAAACTATGTACATTCTCACAGATTTTGTCACTAACAACCCGGGTTTCGCCTTTTGGCATCTTCAGGCGTTCAAGTGCACGGATGAACTTTAACTGACGCTTAGTAAATGATGTTTCGAGTTTATATAAGAAATAAATGTATCATTGAGTTTAGAGCCATTGCTGGCGAAAAGGATAAGCTTATGGGAATGCCCACAGATTAGAGTAGTAAGTAGTTTCAAGAATTATATTTATTTGTTTGTCAGCAAATGTTTTATGATTATATTTATATAGGGTATAGAAGTGGAGATCTGTGACAAAATCTGTGAGAATGTACATAGTTTGAACGATTCAAATTTAATATTGAAATTCCACCAAGCACCTTCAGTCGAAATCTTAAAAACACAATACTCCTTTGTACTTTATTCCACTTTTTTTAATAGGTCAGGACCGGTTTCGCTCATTGACAATGTTCGCAATTAGCGAAACCAGTCCTGACCTATTAAATAAAGTGGAATAAAGTACAAAGGAATATTGTGTTTTTATTAATTGAATATATAGGTATATATATATTTAATTTATTGCTTTATATCAAAATAAAATATGTTTTAACCATGGTTTAATATTCTTCATGGGTTTGGTGATCAACAACAGCCAAGCCATGGTGTCGTCCCAAAGAAATATTTATTTAAATTGAAATTTAACCAGAAATTATTGGCTGGTAAAAACAGATTATTTATTTTTTTGATGGGTCGAGCAGTAGTTGTTCTAATTTGTCCAAATAATGTAAGTCTTTGAAGATAGTAATTTACACAAAAGAAAATGTGCCCGAGTCCCCTGTATGAAATTTCGATGTCAGCATAGGTAACGTGGATAATAATGAAAATTTAAATAAAAAATATATTTCGTCGGTGTTCAGCCAAAAAGCTTTAAGTCATAAAACCTTGTTTCGAGATATTCGACTTTTAAGATTTTCATGAAATTAAAACCTCTCTATTTCTACACCTGAACGTTTAATTGTTGAACTGACAATTTTATGACATTAATCAATTATTTGAGAATCCGATTTGATGATAATAAAGTTTATTTTATAGTTATAAAAATAAAAGTTTTTCGAAATTATGAACAAAAAGAAAACTTAAAGTCTTTTACCTGTACACTTTTCGTGTTTTTACGGTGGTCAAAAAGTCATATAAATGAATTAATGTTATACAAATAAGAAATTTAAATATAAATAGCATCTATGTATGATAAAGGCATAATACAATTCGAATTTTATGATTTTTGATTGATAAAAATATAAAATTTTACATTCTCAATTCTGTAACCTCACTTTCATATAACAACTGAATTCTCAAGTTATTTTGAATATAAGAGACTTCATTTTTATCTTAATAATATACTTACCTTAATTTGCGTACTTATATGGGATTGTAATAATAAATTATTACTAATGACTGATAGTATATGTGATGGAATTCAAATTAAAATTCTCATTATGGAAAACAATTGTCTCTCAAAAAATAAAATATTTTTTGTATAAATTCCACATTTTTTTATTAAAGTTACTTACATATGTAAGGCAGACAGGTAGACACTTTAATGTTAGAATTAAATACAAATAATACGTAATGTAGAAATACTCCATCAAGTTAATAATTAAAAAGAAATCTATGAAAGCCTACATAGAGCAATCAAATATTTTAGGTAGTTTTGCAGATTTCACAACTCCACTTTTGTTTTCATAAGATAAGCTTTTATTAATCTTCTTTTTTTGTACATTGGATTTCCATCCTACAGGTTTACGTTTATTCAAACGTTAAGGTCGGGGTGCAATTACTTGTACTATAATGTTGTTGTTTTCCGTAACGAGTGAATGAAATAGAGTCATGATTGGATTTACACGCAAAACTTCATCAGATATCTGCAGTTGATTGGCAACCTTCATTATAGATTAGACTGTTTGCCATATCCTCATTAATTCCTTGCTGAATGATTTCTGTAAAATAACAAAATAAGCACAGCATTAAATTTGAATCGTTCAAATCTGATATTGAAATTACATCGAGCAATTCAACCGACATCCTGAATTAAATGTTATGTTATTCAATTTGATTTAAGTTGCAGTAAATTATAGTTTACTTTTTATATTATGTGAGTAATTATTTATCTTAAAATAAGATAATATTGCTTAAGCATAGGCAACATTCGAACATATTAAATACAGAAATTTATAAAAATGGAGACATGAGATTATTATAAACTGGACGGAACAGTGAGTAAGAATTAATGATAATCATCATTGGTGAAGACAAAGGACAACTAGAGACCAAGAGATCATAACTAGAATAGTCTTTTGGTGTATCTAACGAGCAACCAAAGACAAATATGAAGAGTTGAATGGGATAGATTGAATTGGTGTTGATATAATAATAGTCAAATAGTGTGAATTAAAGTAAAGTGTGTAAAGTGTTTACCAATATCATTCTTATTTGGTCAGTTAACCTATAAGTCCTTCATCCATATCACATGAGTCGTGGTATTATATTCTCCAAGTCACCGTGATGTTTTTCAGTCAAATTTCTGGAATTATATTCATAAACATCAATAACGTTACCATAAAGATGTATGCAAGTGTAGGCTTAAATTCATATTTTTTCATATTACTGGAATCTTCCTGAGGCTATACCAATGCTTAACCAATAATGGAGGGATGAATCAAAGTATTGTCGTACAAACCTGCTTCACTATAATGTATGATGGATTAATACACTTCCTATATTCCACTTGTGTCATGCATGCCTTTCGGAATTTTTGTTTTCTTTGTTAAATGGTATAGTAGTTATCCAAGGGATTGGTATTCACATCACTAGATTTTTCATCTGGAATATAAAATAAACGTACGCTGTTAACAATGTCATTCAAATTACTAGTAATTACAACAAAAGAACGCAGTGTCAATACAAAAACAATCAATTGTGAAGCAAACGTCATTATGAGGTTATGTTAAATTAAATGACTTACCTTTTACTTTTATTCCTATTTTAATAGACAGCTCCCACAAAAACTATTTTATTTCAACGTAAATTGGTACATGGTATTTATCACTTTTAGGGTGTTCACTGTCAATACTTGGTGGAAAGGCATTATATTAGTAAAAACACAATATTCCTTTGTACTTCATTCCACTTTATTTAATAATAAAGTGGAATGAAGTACAAAGGAATATTGTGTTTTTACTAACATGGTATTTAAATAATGATATAAAATACAATTAAATCCAAAACATAGGATAAAACAAGAGTGCGAACTGTGCGACCATAAACATTAAGTCAACAGAATAAACAACAATTCACCAAAATCTGTACAGCTAAAAAGCTTCAAGTAAGTTAAAGCTTTCTACCAGTCCTAACTGTCAACAGAATTGACTTATGCCGTATTACTTTTTTTAAATAACAAAATAAATAAATGGAATCTAGGTGTGTTTGTTTTTTCATATGATAGAGAATGTTTTAATCTATCGTTCTGCATTCATAACTCAAAACACCGATTTTTGGACTTAAAGCTTTTTGGCTGAACACAGACGATTTGTAAATCTATGTCTTTTGTGATCCTTTTTGCTACAATTGTCTACAAATATTAATACTTAAAACAATTTCGAAGTATATCAATTTTAAAAATTAGTACATTAATCGGCGCAGAAAATATAAATGAATTTACATTGGAAAACTTATATTTATTTTAAATAGAGTTGGTATTTATTGGTAAATTGTAGCAAAGCCATTTATTTATACATGGTCTAGTTTAGATTTGCGGTGATTTGGAGGTAAAACAAACAATTACGTTACTCGAAATTTTAAGTAAGATCGTCTGACAAAAGAAAAATAGTATCAGTCTTTAATTTAATTAAAAACGTTTTATAGTATCCCGTGGTATGATTTATATTTTAAGATCTTTTTGTTAAACTGAAATGTATTAATTTTTTCATCTGTTTTTGTTATATTCATTTACATACAGTGATTTATTTAGAAAATGTAGAAATAATTTTAAAATGAAAAACGGAAAAATTCAAGTATTTGTGCAATTGAATCCAATTGTAGTATCGCTGTACAGCGCGGAAATAAGTTTTCGATTCCGCCCTTTTCATTTATGAAATAAACATCCTGAATGGAATAGAGATGTGCGTATCTTCGCAACAGGCATTTTCATTCATACAATCAAGGGTAGTCGTTATTGATTTTACGATATGACAGAGCCAGTCTCGACAAATTGTTTAAAATATAAACTAAATGTGATGTTAATCACTGACCTGATCCTCGAACCGGGCGATCAGAGAGTTGGCCCACTCTCCAGGCTTCTGAGTGCCCATGACGAAAGTGTTTGTTGTTTTTATTCACATTTAATGATTCGTTTTGACAGAAGTGACTCCCTGCACAACGCCATTAATACAAATGTATTGGACCGGACGTTCGAAAAGTATACAAATACAAATGTTCCAAAGCAACGAAGATAAAATTTATTATTTTTCAACATTTTTGGTGAAAAAAACATATTATAGTCATATTCATTTTCAATTAAGTATTTAATAGTTTATAATAAAGCATAATCTTTTTCTTATAAAAATAATTTAAATTTGACAAAATCAATCATAACAAAGCTAATAACTGTATTGTAGATTTTAGTACTTAAATTCTATTATTTCATAATTAATGAACCAATGACGCTACTATTTGCAAATTGGCTCATTTCAAAATAGGTTAAAGAACCTTAAAGAAGAGAATTAGGTGAATCATGCATGTAATTTAGTAAAACAGTCTCAATACAATTCCAAAGTAATGCTAGGACTAAAAATACTTTTAAAATGTATATTTTTTACAAAATGAAATTCAAGATTTATTTTTCAACCAATTTAGAACAAGCCAGGTTTGCAAATAATAGCCACCAATGATTTTTACTATATGATTCTGATTAATTTGATCTTGACAAAGAGAAGCGTCATCACATTTTTCTAAAAAAACTTATATTTCTCATTTCGACACCCCTCTGAAAGAGAATCTACCAATCATTTTAACACCAATTTAGTTTAGTTTATTAGTAAATCCAGCCTTGGCTATTACTAGTCTAAGTTTAATTTTTAGATATAGTCTGAAGATTATACCTACTGAATTTTTTTAATCCATTGAGACACAAAAAACACTTCAGGCTGTGAAAAATAAAAAATATATTTTTTAGCAATAACTATTTATTTCATTACAAATTTTTACATTGTCAGTTTGTTACGTATCCATCCATATTACATGTAATAAAAAAATATTACCACCATCGTCAGCATCTTAAATTTTAGGATTGTACAATTCCAGCGCATTTCATTACTAATGAAAAATAATTCCTTTATCAATAATTCTTATACATCATCATTAATTTTGCCAACAATAATAACACTCCAACTCAAGCCCAAATTCCAAATCCCAATGTATTAATCAACAGAATCTATATTTATGATATTCAATTAGAATATACATAATTAGTATACAGAAAACTAAAAAGAGGACCACGATTCTCATTTGTACATTATTTACATAAGACAAACACTACACATCCTACAAAATTAATTATAATATAGTGTTTGAGCAACACATCAAGTAGAATTAATATTTCCCTGAATATAATATAATGTGGCAAAGTGCTACCAATTGTATAAAAGTAGATTTCCTGTAATATTAACGCTTAGTAGCGAGTTACATAATATATTAAATTTAGTATGAAATGTTAACTGTTTTTATTTGGGCTGGAATGTCATCAATAGATTCAATGAAAACTATTGTTTCAACAGATTTCAGAGATATTTAGTCCCAGTCTTATTATTCCAAATTCATAAGAATTTTATTATGTAGATTTATGAAATTAAAGACATTTTTTTAGTGTAAAAATGAATACTCCAATCCAAAATCAGGTACAGCATAAATTGAACGTAAAAGAACGATGGTAGACAATTTATTGAAGATTGTTTAAAACATAAAAAAAGAACCTGCTTATATTATAAAAACTTACACAGCTACACAAATACCAGCTTTTTTTTCAGCCATGTCCGCTCATAATGTGGAGCATATAGACTCCTTAATAGAACATTTTAACAGAAGTTGTTCAGCCTCTCTTTTCCAGGTTGGAAAGAACTAGTAGTTAGCTAATAGCTATAACTGTGCCCCATTTTAACGATCTGATAAATGGGAGTGAAATGTAAGATCAGATTGACTGTGGAAAAGCAAGAGGACGTAACCTGTTTAAAAAACGTTTTGTGGCGATGTTTTATTTTCAAAATATGATATCTACACAACCTTGAAGTGTACGTAGACTTCTAAGCTGATGCTTTATAGATTCAATCTAATCTAGTTAATTGTTTAAGAAAAAGTTTTTCTCAAGTCCTATTAAATAGTCGCAATTTTACAAGCCCTTCTTTTTACAAATTAAAAAGCTAGTTGGATTATTCGGCATTTGCAGCTTACATGTATTAAGTTGAATACATTGTGACTATAGAAAAACAACTGTGGTTTACGTCATTTTGCTTTTCTGCAGTTAGCGTGCATTATAACACTCAAATCCTTCAAAATGCCTGTACAGGGATTCAAACCTGTGAACGCTGCAACCTAAAGGATGAACTCCCAATGGATATGTTAAATACGAAGAAGATTCTATACATAGGCAAGTAATATAGATAAAAAGAAAATTCTCTCAATGGCAGGAAACATTTGAGTAAACTTTTGTGGTAAATACTACTTTCGTAATATCATTTACTATGAGTAGGTTTTTTGGCATATAAGTGATAGTCAACTGCAGGCATAAGTTTTAACATTTTTAACTAATGAAACACGTGCTTTCAATAAACACTGATATAATTACATATGCATACAGGAAATAAAAAAGTTACTAAGAACCAAAAAAAGAGAATATAAATGAGTATGCAGAAACGTTCCAGGAAAAAAACATGATCCACTTTTCATAGGTACCAACTAACTTATTTCGTTTTTTGGGTACTTAGTAACCATTTATATTTCCTGTATACATAAGTGCTGGATTGTTCGTACATTCTACAGGACAGGCTAGCCAACAATCAACTAGGATGAGTTTTTTTTACATCACCTACATTAAATGCAACTGTTGACTAACTCCAAAGATTTATATTTACATAGGGTATATGTAACTATTCAGTGTCAAGTGTAAGCAATCTAATATTAATTACGAGAGGTCTTTTTAAATATTGTAAAATAGAATTTTCAAACAATATTTATAATGCATAATATATATATGATTTATGGTAATTATTCTTCAGTATTTGATAAAAAAAATATATTAAAATCCAATGTTTTTAAATAACAATTCTTACGCAAGAACAAAATTAATGTTATCTGACAATCAGAATGAGGTTGAGAAATAAATATTTATGATAACTTAGTTACAATTATGAACCCTAGTGGAAACAGCTCTCGATTGGCAGTCACCAACAGATGAGCGAATTTTGATGGTCTGCAGTTTTTAAAGTTATGTTATTGAAGTCAAAGAGCCATGAATGGATTACAAACTTGCAGTAACCAAATATCAAACTTTATAATTAAATAAGTATTTTTATTATTTCAATAGTTTTCTGTAGGATGCAAAATTGTGAGTTAAATAATTGGCTACTGTCCCGAGTGTCTTTGTGCTATATGATGTAAAAAAAACAGGTCATATCATTGCAATCTTTAAAACAGCGACCGCGTTCTCCATAATTTAAAAAAAATAGTAAAATACAGCAAAACAGCATTGATTGAACTTAAAAAGTATAACTAAACCATTAAAATATTTGAATATTAATAGGTCTAAACAGTATCACTGAATACATAAAAGAAAATGTTAAAAACCCAGTCAAATAAATACAAATAAGTTTTCAGCAAAGATATACAAAATTTATTATTTACAATATTAACTGAAATAATAAATCTTTCACCAAACACTAGAATATTCCTAATTCGGTAGCATTAATTCCCCACCACAATGTTTATACTTAAAAATTCAACTTTAATTTCTTCTTATAGAATGGATTTATCGGTGAGGGTATCGAATTTGGTTTCAACGACGTCTTGAGAGGTTTTTTGCCTCCATCGAATGGTATTTCGGGACTTTGCTTGACACTTTTAAAAAAATCCATGACACTCTGGGCTGTATTCTTCTTCAGAGCGATCATAACTTTTTTATTACCGGGTGAACCGGAATCCATAGACACGTTACCGTTGAGTCGAGTTTTCTTTTCTTTTAACAAGCCAGAATCACTAGAATTCAGACGTTTGCTATTATTCTTCAACGAGTTCACTCTGTTTGGTATAAATATTTCTGTTTCCGACATAATTTTGTTGGGAGTTTTTTTCGCGGACTTCTTTGCGCTGTTTACATCTTTAGGGATTATATTACTGAGTGGCGTAACCACAATAGTCTTTGCTGGTTTACTTTTAGGGGTACTCTCTGAAGGTTGTTTTTTGGTGACGGATTCGGTGCTTATAGATTTCTGTTTATCATCAATCGGTGACTTGATTGTATCATTTTTTTTGTTTTTCTTACTGGAAATAGGTGTTGAAGTATCACGATTTTTCGCTTTAAATTCTTTAATTGCACTCTTGGGCACGGCATTATCCGAAGCAGGTGTCAAAGATGTGGATACATCACCGTTCGTCAAATTCAATTTCTTGTGTTTTTTCTGTGGAGTAATCATATCAGAGTTTTCCAACATTTTCTGTTGTACGACGCTCAGCAACGGAGATTTCTTTTGTTTGATGATCGGTGATGCAACTTCAGACGTGTCCAACTTTTTCTGGCCAGCACTAATCGGACTAGACAAAGTTTTCTTCTGTTTATTTTTCGGTGTCATCGTAGGCGACACATTCTTTTTTTTCAATTCTCCCAAATTCGTATTGTCAGCTGACTTTTTTAGTTTACCTTGGAACATAGCCGTTCGTGAATCATCTAAATTCTTTTGTTGGCTGTTCCCTAGCGGTGTAGTCGTCGAGGATTTATTTAATTTAGTTTTCTTGATCGATTTAGGTGTCCCTCTGTCTTCTATATTTTTCATAGGACTTATCGAGTTCTCTTTAGAGACGCCATTAGTTAGATTGGCGACCGCATCGGAAGACTTATTACCGGCTTCAATTTTATTTTTACCCTTCCTATTAATGGGAGTACTATTATTGTCAGATTTATTTGATTTCTTCATAGTTGTCTTAGCTTTCCTGTTTTTATCTCGGTTATGTTTCAATGGGTGCGTTTTCAGACTAGCCGATTTGGAAGAGTCCAGTGAAGTGTTTTCAGAAGTTTCAGGAATATCTTCCACGTCCCAGCCATCTGAGTCCAGCTAAAAAAAGTACACCCAATTATCTTTTTGCACTTTTTATATTTAAAGTTTTGAAATTACATTCAAAAGTGTAATAATATTTAATGAATTGGGAATGATTAAAAACTGAGAATACTGAGTATACTTATTGTACTTAATCTAAAATAATTTGTAGTAGTCGGTACTCCATTGGGCATTTAGGTAAAAAAAAAAAAAACGTATTCGTGATTATATGAGTGATGGTAAGTAATAAAAGAATTTAACAAACGAGCAAAGAAATTTACCGGAATCCAACCTCGATTGTTTTTCATTACAAAAAAATATTAGTGTTTTTATGCATTCTAATTTTTTATCAACTTGGTGGCAATTATGAAATAAGATAAAAACTTTATATAGAAGGGAAGAAACATTTAATGTCGGCAATATCTTACCATATTCTTCTTCTGTTTCTTTGCAGGTGTCAAACTCTCCTCTTCATCATTATCGCTATCGGCATCAGCTGATTCCATCTTCTTTTTCTGAGCCATAAGCAGCTTCCTTCTTTGGCGTTTATTCAATCCTAAAAAAAAAAATTTTATTTAAAAAAAAAAGCTGAGAACAAAAGAAAAAAGTTATATTGACTTGCTGACTTGAAATTATGTAAACTCAGTTATGACTGCTAACCTTTCATGTCATCTTCATCATATTGATCGGCACACTTCTTCTCATAGTCCAAAAGTTCCTGAGCGGCTTTTGCTGCTTTAGGTAGCTTAAATCTAGCATCGGTTGGTAAAACTATATCTTTAGCTTTATATGGATATACTCCTGATGCCAGAGTGTCAAAACTAAAAAACAAGCATAATCTATTATGAAAATGGAAACTAAAAACTGTATAATTTTTTATTTCTCAATTGGTATTATCTAGTAAGAATGAGGAAAGTCCACATGGCATCAAATACCAGATTGAAATTGGAAGATTATCAAAGTGGTTTACTCACTACTGTGAAAGAGATTTAAGCTTGTTTCTGTTATTGGAAGTACTCCTGGGGTCCGAGACCATGGACCGAAGAAGACTGGCTATCATCTCTCCATCCACTGGTAATTGTGGTAGCACTGCATCCACGAAACCGGCACGAGGGTCCAGCGCCTTGGCTCTATGAAATAAATCAATTTATAAGAAATTAAAAAAAAAACCAAGTGGGATATAAAGAGACTAACCACAACGTGAAACACACAGAAAATTATGGATGTCGCGAATTTTTTCCTCAATCTCTGGCGCAGGGTTTCCCAAACTTATTGTGCAATGGAACACTTCGCAAATCTGGAAATGTTACCAGAACACAGCTTGTTTTTTTTTTAGGTCGGGTAATTTATAATACTAAAAATATTGATGAAAATATGTTATTGAATCACTTATTATTTGTTGATTAATTATTTTGAAAACATGTTACATAGTACTATGAGTAAACAAAGCTCTTAGTAATTAAAAAATCTCCGCCTTTACTTAGATATTTGACGTTTTAAAACGTCAGTGGAGATTTTCCATCACTCGATTTTTAATGTAAAGTAGAAGATGCTGAAATGTGTTCCAGCATATATTAATTACCATTGAAAATTTTCTCAGAACACCTATTTAGGTCCCACGGAACATAGTTTGGGAAACCATGCTCTAGCGTCTTTTCGCTTCATAAAAATAAATATTAAATAAATATTCTTATAAATTGTATATATTATTAATTTTTAATTCTTTGACATACATTTTAGGTTCATCCTCAGTTTCTGGTATTTCTTCTTCCTCAATTTCTTCATCACTCAAGATAATTTTTTCCATTGAATCAATGTTGCCACCAGGATAGCCAGCCTGAATACATATCATTGACAGTTAACAGGAGAATGATTATAGCATATATTTTCTTTCACCTTGAGTAATATCAACACGATTATAATAGCTGATTATGTATGTATGATCCATGAAAAAAAAACAAATCTTTTTGAACACAAATTCTGTATTTTTTAATTTAAAATCAAGACAAATATTTCTAAAGTAGTCAACATTTTCAACTGATACTGCTGACCTCATTAGCGACAGTTTAACATGCTTGCGGAAGGAGTGAAACCAGTCCGATAATGATGATTTCTGTGCATTATATCTCAAGATATTAAGAGCGTGGGCGCATAGAAATATATTATTCTCTTACATTTCTCCATGCGAGTAATTTATCCTGATAGTCCATTCCGAGATCTGTTTGCCTGATGAGATGTGTGAAAATATTCTTCACTATTGAGCTGGACAACCTAGGTTCATCACCGTACGAGAGATATTGAGCAAACGGCCGACAGAGTTCAGTCAATGCTTCGCTGCTGAGGTTTCCTTCACTTATCTGTTGAAAGAATGTATAACAATGTGTCAGTTAAGAAAGCAACCCTTGAGCGTTAAAAATATCTAGGACCCAAATTACAAGTAATAGCTTCAAGAAAATTATTCCAGAGTAATAATAAATTATTTTATTAAAATTTTTGTCTAGTCTTTTAAAATCCTAAAAAAATATTTGCTGCTTAAAGTAATATTCTTCCCACATTGACAGACAACAATAACAGATTTTATTATTCATTTGTATCGAGTTATTGAAATTTTGTAAATCAAAGACATCCTGCACTACAACAACATAAATAAATGAAGATCAGGAAACATACAGTAATAACTTGTTACGGAGGCTTAAAAACATAATAATTACCTTAGCGATTTCCTCCATCCAACAATCAGACAAATGCATTTGCAATCCAAGACTGTTACGTATCTCTTTGGGTGGGTCTGCAGACAGGAGTCCTTTTTTGCCGGATAGAGCTTCCGTTATCAATTCCATGCCCGCCGTGGACCACTTCTGTTCTTTAGCACATTTGAAAATGGCACGAGTCACTCGACGAATCAACTGAGCAAATAACAATCAGGAAATTGAGTAATAAACTAGTGTTATTTTCAGAATAAAGTCAATTGAGAAATGCAGCAAAAAAAAAAATAAAGACCATTATAACATTTATTAGGTAGCACTCCGTTAAAATATGAAAAAATAAAAAAGCATTCAGTTCCAAAAGAATAACAAAATATAGTCAATATATCATCATCACGCCATCGTCAGAACTATAGTGAGATGCCGAAATCAATCTACCACCAATTTCTTATGGCAACAAAATAAATGGTCAGAATTTAAATCAATTTCTGGTCAGAATTTAAATCATCTTTTGGTCATAATAAAATTAAATATTTGGTCAGAATAAAAATGTTAGCGGTCAGAATAAAATCTATTATACGGTCAGATTTTCATCAACATTTTGATTGCGTCGGTTTTTCAACACTTTATGTGCGAAAAAATTACAGCACATTCGACATTTTTTTTTTTTAAAAATTTCGAATTCCTGCTGTTTATTTTTGGAATAAATACAATGTGCCCAAATATGCAAGGCTTATTCGACATTTTTAAAAATATTATCTGGACCGATTTCGCAGCGAATAGTGAAATGTAGTGGAAAAATAGTGATTTATTCAATGGCCGTGGCGCTGGTAGCGTCGCTCGCCCATTGGACGATTTGGAGTAAGCAACTTCACTTTGCAGTTTTGCACCAATAGCATCGCAATACGATGGCATCATTATTATTCTGACCACTTGTCAAAATAATTATGACCATTTAATATAAATTCTGACCAATGTATTAAAAATTCTGACCGATACTGAATTAAAATTCTGACCGTTTAAATACGAGCCATTTCTTATTACTGTGATGTGAATTATAAATCGTTATGAGTAGGGTGTGATGTAAAATGGTTCTTTGCAGAACCTCTTCTATTCATTAATTTTGCTAATTTAAATTTATTTTTAAAAATATATGTATAAAACGCATTAATATTCACCATGAGGAATTTGTCAATCCTGTGCTGATCGATTCCAATCCAGTTTTGAGCCATGATGAGAAGGAAGCATTTGTAGAAGAGGCAAGATGTAGCCATATTGTTGATGCCAAAGCATTCAAACAGACCGGCTATGCTCTCACACAGGTCTTCCTAATAAATATTAAATAACGATTTATGAAAATAATCACATTGTAGATAACACAATATTTATCATGCCAATATTCGTTGACAATTGCAGTTTCAAGATTTCTGTACCACACAATCAATTGTTAAAATCCTCAAACAGGTTTAAATGAAGTCATTTCTCAACATAAAACCAGGTTCCATTCCAGTTTAAGAAATAGTAAGAAATTCTTCAATGTTAGGGTAAAGGTCCAGATGGAAGTCGAATATTATTTGACATTTAATTAAAAATGGCCGTCGTGTCAGTGCAGCTAACAGAAAAATATAATCTTATTATTTTTTATTGTCGAAATAGATGAGACATACTATTTCCACCGAAAATATCATCGTGGCAGGCATTTTCAAGGGAAATTTTCCACGTATTGAGGGTGGAATATACACGCATTCGTTTGTGATCCACTAAGACAACTTTGTGGATCCAAACGATAGTGATTTACGCAAAACGTGGAGAACATGTGGATACAAGCGAAACGAAAGCTCAAACGCCAATTCGGTACAAGTAGGTAGTTATTCACGTACTATTTGGACGAATTTGTATTTTGAAATTCGCTCTCCAGGCAGTATTTTTGGAGTATTTCTAAGGGCAATAAGAGAGAATTACATTTCTTAGTTATGTATAATAATAAATAACAATAATTGACATGCGACCTATGTTTTTCTACTGGCTGCACTGACACGATGGCCATTTTTAATTAAACGTCGAATATTTATTCGACTTCCATCTGGACTTTTACCCAAAATTGACATTCAAGCAACATATCTTGCAACTACAGTATAGATTATCTATGGATAATAAGATAAAAACCAATTGTTATGTTGTTGAAGTATTTATTACCTTTCATTAGGCAAAGTCTTTATCAATATTTTATATTATTGAAGTTATTCACTATACCAAATGGCTCATAAGGTATTAAAAGCTTAACATTGTTAATTTGAACATACCTGCACCAGAGGCTTGTCCGACATCCATACACAATAGAAAAGACCTTTCCACAATCTAACGAAATCGTACTCTGTGAAATCTAAAAAAAAAAAGACAAATGATCAGAATGTATTGAATATTAACCTACCGAAATCGAAACTAAACCTACACTTCTAATCAAATCGAAGGACGTTCTTTTAAATTTGATGCATTTAGGCACCACTGTCAAATAATAATAAAAAAACAACGCGCTTGAAGTTTCAGAAATATTCAACCTAGTACAATTAAAAACAAAATAACATATTAAGAACTTTTCGTATCATAAAGGATGTTTTTAGAATAGTTAGTAATAAATAGTATTTTGCGGGATCTGAAAAATAATTAGAGGTTATATTTATCAACAATAGGTCCTAGACATTTACGAAATCTATTGAATTTGTGACACGTTTCTAAGACTATCTGATCGATGTTGGGCTGAATGAATATATTACATCTACAATATCAGTCAACGTTTTATGTATTTACCCATAGTACTGGCAGAGCGATATGTTAACCATTTTTTGAGACTTCTTAACACCTTGTCGCTCGCTTTCTTGTCGTTTCCCGCTAACTTGAGCGCAAATTTTATTTCTTGTTCAACGAGGAGAACTTTGTTCACTTTCTTAGGTTTAGTCACTTTATCTGGAGTTTTTTCTTTGCCTTTTTTGTCATCCTTTTTTTTAATTTTATTGAATTTATTTGATTTCTTGGACGCACGTGGCGGAATAGCTTGCCGGACCGCCATCATTAAATCCTGATAATGGCAGAGTTGCTATGATGAGATAATAAAGTTTCCTATATACGATCCAATACGACCTCAACGGAGAAAAATATCCATTCCTCTAACTGCCAGTTTTAAAAATGTTTTTTCCTTAAGTAGTTTATAAAAGTTGTTAATTTATACACACACCTCCGATTTACGCGGTAGATATGTTCTTCAGAAACCCGCGTAAATAGAAACGTAGCGTAAAAAAGGCAAAGAATTCATACAAAAAATATAAGATAGGTTCCATCATATAAAAAAACGCGTAAATGAAGTCCTGGATTTCATATTAACAACTTCGTATACCAAACCAACCTGGTTTATACAATCTAGAATTCTATTTTTTTCCAAATTTCTGTAACTGTCAGTGATTGATCGTTTTTTATTTTGTTCAATATTTCTTGAAAAGTTTGTTTTTTGTAATAAATTTTACAAGCGTTAAAGTGAAACCACGCAAAAAGTACCGCGTAAATCGGGGGATGAGTGTATACCACACATCATAAAAATAAAAGGCCTTGTTTAGAAATAAAGGGATAGTCCCGGAATTGGAATTACTGTCCCATATCCCGGATAAATACTAAATCATCCCGGAAATTTTGGCAAATCCCGAAAATTGATAGGATTTTGAAATTGGAAGAGCTAAAAAAAAAAAACGAGTTTCGGAGATAGTCTGGGGAAAAAGTAGGGTAAGGGATTGAAAAATGATCAATCCCGGATTACAAAAAGGCTTTGGGATTGGATACCCTAATTCCTGGGTTTTTGGATTCGAAACTAAGCAAATCGGACAAATGTTCCGGATTCACTTGCAAGAAATCTGGCAATCCTAACTGTGACGTGTTTTGCCTAATCAGAGGTATCCTCAGACAATTTTACTTTCACAAAAGGTTTACGAAAACTATCGAAAATATAAATATTTATTTATGTTTATTAATCATTTCCGTTTAACTTACACCTATGCCAGTGGTGGTTCCTAACATAAAATCTTTGGTGGGCTAGAGAAAAGCATATTTCTACTTCACCGAATACATTAATCTACAAGCAAATTAACAAATATTACGACACTACTGCAATGCATGAATTATTATATAATAAAATCAATGATAATGTAACTAAGAAATAATAGAATACGGAATCCTTAAATTCGTCTCTTTCAAAGTGAAATAACAAGTACCTACTAAAAGCAATACAGAACTGTCACACTGAAAGTCAATACCTTTCACTTTCATACAATACAACGATATTGGTTTTGTGTTTCAGTGCATAAGTATGCGTAATGGGCAGATTCTGTTTAGCCCCCAACGATCAACAGAAGCTTGACAGATTGAAACACAATCGTTTGTGATTGATGACGTTTCCCTACATACAAATACAAAAAAAAATCTAATCGTGCTTGATTGCGCCCCAGTGTAAAGAAAAATTTCATGATATTGTCTGTGGTTACGGTCTAATCACATTATAGCCCCTGAGTGGTGTTGCCAGAGTGACGTGACGTGACGTTGCCTTTTCCCTGTGAATTATTTATAGGGTTATTGTTTTTTTTTATGCCGGCTCAGTTTAAAATTGTAATACAAAACACAATCGAGAATATGATTGTAGGTAGACGTAACATTATCTTATATTGACAGAGGAAAATTAAAACAAAGATATTATATTCATTTGGGAAAGGTTAGTTATGCTTATAAATGTATTTATTTTGTTCATCGGCCGAATTGCTGTTCATTTTTATTCAGCCATCTAAAGCTTTGGGTGAAAAATGCAGGTCGGGCTTAGCCCACCTAGCCCAGTACCTAGAACCGCCACTGATCTATGCATATAATCAGATAATTATACGTTTATGTTTCATAGTCCCGGCCAAACACCCATAAGAACAATGTAAAATAGTCCCGCATTAATCGTTCCCCGATTTACCGTTTTCCTCAATCTATCGTTTAAATATTTTGGTCCCGTCACAAATATTATCTCGATTGACCGTTTTCGTTAAATATTTCTCACAAATAGTTTTGCCTCGCATCTTGTTTTGCGTTTTTTTCAGTGGAATCCCGATCTTCCGTTTTCGCTATCTTCGTTTTATTGCATGGATTTTTTATTTTTTACTCGACCAAGACCCGTAATAACAATGTTTAATCATTCACAGATTTACCGATTTCCTCGATCTATCATCTAAATATTATCGCCCTGTCCCAATTACTATCCCGATTGACCGTTAGAACGCGAACGCGAGTTTGAAGAGTGTCTGACAAAATTTAAGTACCAAACTACCAATAGGCAACTGAGTATGTATTTAATTAAGTTATATTCAAGTCATCTGGAAGTTATTTGAAAATTAAACATTTTTTGGTATTATTTGAATATTTCCCGCATTACTCGTTGATTTATTAATCGGGGTTTTACTTTATTTACTAGAATAGTTCTCGTACATAGTCATTATTTCACCAATCAATATGATGGATAGACTAATATATTTTAAAAAATTTAAATGGCTTGGAGTCGGAAAAAAAAAACACTACTCCACGACTCCCGACTGCGATTCCACATCCCTGGTAAAAACAAAGTCTGCTAATTCACAATACAACATAACATTGGCGGATTCAGGAGGATGGCCATGACGGCCATGGCCAAACCCTGAGAAGAGTCCAAAGGCAACCTTGAGTCCCGCACTTTCTAAAATATTTTTTGATTCAATTTTCTTCACTAGTAAATTCTTGAAGTTTCAAAAAATATACGCTTAAATGCTTAAATAAAATCGATACAATTTGGTAAATAATTTATTTTTATTACAATGGCCAACCCCTAGTATATTTTCAGGATCCGCCAGTGGTCCATAATATGTGGCTATTATTTGCAAACCCGGCCCATTCCAAAATTGTTGAAACATGAACCATGAACCATGAATGTAATTTAGTAGATACAAATAAATTTTGAAAGTATTTTAGAAATCAGTCTTTAAACATGGCTTGATAATATATAAAATACCATTCCATATTCCAAAGTAATGTAAAACTAAAAATTCTTTTAAAATGTACATTGTTTTTCAAAATGAAATTAAAGTTTCATTTTTTACCATTTTGGAATGAGCCGTGTTTGCAAATAATACCCTTATATGTATGTGCATTGATGAAAAAATATTTAACAAAACAGTAGGTTAAGTGTTAATAAAGCTGTCGCATTTTTGTCGCTGTAAGAAATTATATTATGCGAACACGCTGTGACGTCTTGATTAGGGTATCCAATCCCGGGATTGATTAATTTTCAATCCCGGGATTCCGGGATTGGGATAAACTCACCGAGGAATTTTAAATCCTGAATCCGCTATACTACTTCACCAGATTTTTTTTATATCTTGCAATTCCAAAATCGTATCAATTTTCTGGATTTGCTAAAAATTTCTCAATCCCGAAATCCATGTCTATCCCGGGATTTCGGGATCAGAAAATTGAACGGGATCCCGGAACTGAATGCCCTAGTCTTGATTTCTATGTGTAACTCGCGCGCTTACTTTAAATACTCTGACTTGCCCGTATTGCACTGCAATACTTGTTGAATTTGTTTACTGATTGAAACCTAAAACTAATCTTGATTAAGTGCAATATGTTATAATATGATACGACAAGTATGCATGCTTGCGAAAGTACATGAAATAAAATATAAATGTTGTAGATGTTATAAACCACCATTCAGACCGGCAAAAGGAACACATGCCTAAAACTTTTATAATTCCATGGTGAATATGGGTACATACATACATGGATATATTGCTGATGAAAGGGATTATCTACGTCACAAAAACATTGTTGATCGAGTAACTTACCATTGACAATACACAGGACCGTAGCAAAGCCCTTTGGCACTCAAGGCAAGAGGTAGATTTTGCGACAAAATCCCGATACTTTGTATTTTTCTTAAAAATGCTGGCATCATTTTGGTGCCCCTTATTACCAGTGGCGGATTACCCTATAAACGTAAGAGGCGAAGTCATGGGGCCTCCGAATCTCAGGGACCTCAAAATTGGCTTTTATTGTATAAACCAGTGTTTCTCAACCTTTTTGGGAGCGTGGCCCCCTTTGAGTGTCTTTATTGTTCTGTGCCCCCCATACCTTTTTTTTTAACCCACCGAGAAATTTAAAAATCTCCATTGGTATCCTTTTTCCCAGAATATCTCCAAGAACACCTTTTTTTTTTTTTAGCTCACCGAGGATCCTCAATTTGCCCGTGGCCCCCCTGAACTGTGTTGTGGCTCCCCAAAACAAAACTAAATCTCTGTGGCCCCCTTGGAACACGCTGGCCACATGGCCACATGGCCCACCGTTGAGAAACCGTGGTATAAACCATATATTTTTGTTCAGATTTTTCTTATTTTTGTGGAATTTTCTGACGTTCTTATGTTATTCGAAAAATAGAGCTTCTATTTTTTGCGCCTGGGCCTTCCATGTGCTTAATCCGCCACTGCTTATTCTCCTTCAAACGTGTCGGTGCCCAGGGTGGTCGCCCTATTTTTATAAAATTAGTGAATATATTTTTATTTGATTTATTTACTATTTTTTAATACCTCGCTATTTCGATTAGTGAATAGTGAACTATTTTGGAAGACTTTCAAATATTAAATTTGAATTCGTTCAAATTTTGTATATTTTCACACGCTTCGTCACTAACGATCCGGTTTTCGCCTTTCGCTATTAATTTAAGTAAATAGTTGTATCGTGCGTATATAATCATAAAATACCCAAATTACCAAAAAAATATTGAATTAGTACAAACTGAACATTGTTTATACGATACTACTTATGCAGACTACTCTTAAAAGACATCAAAAGAGCTGTTGTAGATCATTTTTTCGTTCATGTATGTCACTAGAGCAGTGGTTCTCACGAAATTTCACTGTGGCCACATTATAAACATCAGCGGTCCAGTCCTATGGAAATGTCTCGTGGCCGCATCAAATTCTAGTTTTGAGATGTGATAAAAATTGTTACGAATATTTGAATATAAATATAAGTTGGAACAACTTATAAATTTATATTCAATAAGAGACATTATTTAAACATATTTTTATTTATTTATTAAAAACCAATACAGATGGAAATTGTTCAACAGTTTTTTTCTTCCAATGCAAGCCACATCGTCGTTTCGAAGTTTGCATCTGTCAGCTGGTTTCTATATATTTTTTTTATAATGTGCAATACACTGAATGATATTTCACAGTATACAGTTAAAAGTAGAAAGTAATATTGTTGCTAATTCTTTATATTGAATTATTTCTTTCTTTAAATTGAATATCAATATTTACTATGAAGCTGTTGGTGGCCGCACATGAGAACCACTGCACTAGAGTGACCACTGATCTACAGAGCTCGAATTATGTGTTTTGTTGTGCTGTGGTAGCTTTTATATAGTAGAGACGTAGATGTTTTTATTTTTAATGTGTTCATTAATTCACTAATTGAATTAGTACAAAATAGTGTTTTATTTTTTGGGTAGAAGTTTTATATAAATTTATAAATATTGTTGCATTAATAAAGTAGCAGTAAAAATTGGATACTTGTACTATTAAACATTTTATAAAATAATAATAGATTTCTTGATAACATAATACATACCTAATGGTGTACGTCGAATAGAAAAATAGTGCAGGATTACCACTATTATGTAGGTCAGAGGCTTTTAAAGCGTGCCCGCAGCGATACGAGAGCAATGTTGCCAAGAAATTTCCATATTCTCATATATTCGTATTTGATGATAATAGATAAAAAGCAAATTCAGTGAAATCGAAGTCCCTATATAAAAGTTTTAACAGTCGTATATTCCAATCAGGATAAGTTTTTTTTATTTATATATTAAATTTAAAGGCTTACAAAAATATCTAAAAGGTACCACATATTCCACAATTTTATAATTGATTAAGTCCGAATGCACAATCCACAATATTCAGCAGTGGGCTGCCAATACGTTAACAAGGAGATAGCTTAATCTCAAAGCAATTCTCGGCCTTTTGGCGAAGTAGTGATTTTTTTTCACTCATATGCAATTATCTATTATACAATTATATAAGCTATCGATTGTTACTTAATACACTTACAATATGTAACAATATGCCATTTACCGTAAAATAATCAATGAAAATGGCTAAAAATGTACTACTGTGTACAGTGGCGGATTAAGCACTTGGTGGCCCTGTTTTTCGAACAACACAAAAATGCTACAAAACTCTTTGTAGAATAATAATGAATATTGAAAACTGAAATTAAAATATAAGGTTTTATTTAATTTATGTTATTTTTGAGGCCCCTAAGATGTGGAGGCCCCAAGCGCACGCCTCTTGCGCTTATGGGGTAATCAATCTGAGAATATTGTTTTTTTTTTAAATTAACAAGGCCTTAGTGAAAATTGACAAGGGGCTCTCGCGAGCCCCGTCGAGCCCCCTCCAGCCCACCCCGTACAATATTCAAACGTCATCTTTAATAAGACTTGATAAGACTGATCCGAGGGCCACGAAACGTCGTCCTCTAAGCAAAATCGTTAGACGCTGCAAACTTCCATACAACGTTCGTATAGAAGTTCGCAGTGTTAATGAAATTGCTTAGATTGTAAGTGTCTAAAGTTTCGCGAACCCCATGTGAAAAAAATTGAACCTGTCTTGCTTGAATTATTAAACCATCGCTATGCTTAAAAACGGATTTAAGTTTGGCAACTGTAGTCTTTGCGATATTACATTTTCACGTAAAATATTTTTTTTTTCTATGAGCTTTGAACTTAAAATATAAACGTGATTTGACAAGGCAGCCCGCGACCCCCAAAATGTCCACGGAACCCCATTTTTGAAACACTGGCCTAGAAAATACCTATAATTTGTTTAATTCTGTAGAAGTTTATCAGTTTTTTTAAATTAACTGACTCGACAGTGTAAAATTGGCATTACAGCTGATGCCAATGCACCAAATATTTCAAAGTTGAAAGATCATGCGAGAAAAACTTGATGAGAGTATTTGTATTGAAAGTCACTCGAAGTTAATTGACATCACAAACACCTAAGGTGGTCTCAAATCTAAATTTGACATTTACCTTACCGGGAATCGAGCCCAGACCCGCCTGGTCGGTAGAGCAAGCTCTAACCAACCATAAATTATATAAATTTACATATTTCGATTTTTCGGAGTTTCTGACTGATGAACTGGACGATTGATTTCTGCGTTTCACAAGACTAATTGGGAAACAACGGCTGAAAGCAGATATAGAAAGATAATTGAAGTTTTTGTCTTATAGTTCATCAATCATTGGGAAGGTTTTCTACGAATTCAACGACGAATATATATCATTTCATTGTAAAGGGAACAATGAATATATAACTGAACATTATCTCGTGTTTCATTGAAATTTTACCAATGTCAACTTAATCATATATTTGTGAATCATTTATTTTATTTTGCATAATAGTGCTTAATTGATTTACAAAATGTGTGATTTACAAATGATTCACAATGGAAACAAAGTTGACAGCTTTCAGCATTTTGACATCCAGATATTATAATAAATTAAGAATATGTTTTGAGATTTGACCATACATCAGTAATGAGCACGGGTAGGGTATTCAATCCCAGAACCTCGAGTCCGAAATCTCGGGATGGCGATAGTACTAGTCCCGGGATTTGGCGATTGAGGATAAGTACATATGTACAACCCCGACATAAACGCTTGGGACTAATTAGCGCGCCGACATTAGAATACAATATAAGATTTTTGTATATTGTTGACTACTCATTTAAAGACATTTACTTACCTAAGATAATTGCAGAAATTATATCTTATTTAACCCTTTCAGCGTCAGAGCACCGATCTATCGGCACATACTTTGGTGTATCATGAAGAACAGTGCTTCCCAACATGTGGGCCGCGAAATTCAGTAGAAAGTACAAATATCTATATATTTAAGTTTGTCAAATCGGTGCTTCCCATATTGGGGGCCGCGGAATTTCTTAAGGGGGCCGCCGTGGGAATGCGGGATCGAGAAATTGGATTCCGGGGAAAAAGTATAGCAAATCGAGGATTTCGAATTCGTCGGTGAGCTAAAAAAAACGAGTTACGGAGACAATTGAGGAGGGCCGCGGATTATTTTTTTTAGATTTAAGGGGCCGTGGAACGAAAAAGTTTGGGAAGCACTGATGTAGAAGACAATGGCAAATGAATCATTGTGAAACAAAACAGAATCGCTAGAATAGTAGTGTATTTGCTTAAAGTTTTTGAAATAAATGCTTTTTCATTTCTTTATTTTTCTTTCTAATTGTAAAAAATATTAGTATTTCGAGCTAACGTTCGCGCGCTTATGTTGTCGCAACAAATTTCATACCTCCCTCATAATTTTGTAAATAACAGATTATTTTTAGTTGATTTAAGATATCGGGTGTATTCGTGTTGCAAAGTTCTTCTTATTTCAACCATTCCCTAGATACTTATAATATCTAGGGTGTAATCTACAATACAATGCAAATATTACGCAAATTTGTTTGGGGTCACTTTGTATCTATTTTCGACATTCCAGTACTTGAGTGTTAAGTAAGATTCACACTGTATACCAGAAGGGGTAAATTTTTCGAATGAAGGGCCAAATTCGGGCATTCAAAATGAGCGGCGGGCCGCAAGTAAAATATCATTTTATATATACACCATTTATTATCACGAAAAAAAACAATCTAATGAGAGAAATAGAACTGTTTAAGTCTTTTAACATTTTTTTAAAATTCAGATAGTAATTTTGTAGTTGTGATTCTTAAAACTAATTGTTAATGTTCATCGGTGATATTTGATCGTTAATATGTTCATGATTGAAAATGTTTGTTCACATATATAGGTTGATCCAAAAATAATGAATATTATATTTATTTTCAATCTTTTTTTTAAATTTTAATTAAAAAAAAAATATTTGACATTACGGCTTACGCCAATGCGTCAAATATTTTTGAAGTTGAAAGATCATACGAGATATACTCGATGAGAATTTTTGTAAGTCACTTGAGATTAACTCAAGGAGAATTAACAAACACCCATGTCTTACCCATGTCATGTCAGATCTCAAATTAAAATTGAAAAAATCTGATTTGACATTGACCTTATCGGGAATCGGACCCAGACCCACCTGATCGGTAGAGCAAGCTCTAACCAACAAGACCACAGCGGGCGACGTTAAAAATGCGCTAAAAGATAAAAACATGATTTTTTTTCAAAAATATAATATTGCTCGCGGGCCGCAGTTTGCCCGTGCCTGCTGTATACAATACATTCAGTGTTGTTTTTTTTCCTTAGCCAAAACGCATTTGGAAAACATATTTTATCATGATATAATAGACGTTCGGGTGTAACAGATACTACTTGGCCTGTATATGTCCGTTATATCGAGGTTTTACTGTATTCCATATGAGTGTTATAACGAGAACGATATAAAGGTGAGTGACCGTAAATATAACATATTTGTGTTAGTTGATTTTCAAAAGATGTATGAATTTGTGAGTATGGATATACATATCGACTGTGGAAAGGAAAAAGGACGTAACCAACATTGGGCCATATGCAAATTACGAATTATACACAACTTTGAAGTGCACGGAAACTTCAAAACTGGTGTTTAATTGACATAATCTAATATTAATTAAAGAAATTATCTAGGAAAAACCTTTATTTCAGTCTTTTTTCTTGGTTTTAATTTTTTACAAGGTCATCTTTTTCAAACTTAAAAGCTAAATTTAGATACTAATTTGGCATTTGCAGCATGGATTCTTTTGATGGAACGTGTCTCAAGTTTGATATATTGCGATTATCGAAAAAAACCTGTTTTGAAAAAACTGTGGGTTACGTTCTTTTTCCTTTCCACAATCGATATGTATATTATATCGATGGCGATTTTATTTCCTCTACGGCGTAGAGCCTACACCTACACTATAACTTGAGCAACGTTTTCTAAATACCGTATTTCCTCGATTAGGAGACACGTGTTTTTTTTCCTATTTTGGTGTACGACATAGCGCAACATGATTTTTTATTTTTTTATTATAGTTTCTTATAATTTACGGTTTAGTGAATCGTGTAAGTGTAACCATACAGTGGTACAACAATTCGAAACCACTAGAATGTTTTGCGTGCCAAAAATCCCAAATGAATATATGTAAATATATCAAATTTTCAACGTGCTTAGTAAAAAAAAAAAAAAGCTTTTTTTTTATCCATGTCCGCTCTCAATGTGGAGCATATGGCCTCTTAATGAAGGTATCTTAACAGATGTTTTCTAGGAGAACTGTTTGTAAATCAGTCGCTCAACATCTCTTATTCAAAGAGAGAGGTAGGGATAGAATGATAAGGCTAGGACAGGACTAGTGGTTAACTAATCGCTCTTGCTACAATCAGTTATTAAAGGATCGGAAAGGGTGGGAGTGATTTTTTTTAGACATCACAAACATCCATGCCTTCGAATAGAAATCGATTGAAAAAATGATGTTCGTACTGGGATTCGAGCCAGTGAAGTCTGGCACGGAAGCCCACAACGCTTACCGCTACACCATATGACCCGACAAAATAAACTTTACTATATTTAACTCAGTTTAATATTACATAATGAATGTATTATAGGATTATAGGCATATAGGTGTGGACGGTGTGGTAAAAAATTGTGACGTATTTTTAAAATGGATGTTTTAAAATTCGGCCTTTTTCGTGCTGCGGGACAACTCAATTTGTGTTCAGTGTAAAAAAAAAAAAAATTATTCAACTCAAACATAATGACCGAGATTTGCCTTTCAGATTTCAGATTTAGATTTTTTTTCCATCTCGGGCACGCGTACGCTAGGTTTGGAAACCCTGCCTTAGTTTATTGATTGAATTGGAATAAGCTGGTAGAGATCTATTCTAAAAAGGTAAGAATGTTATATAATTTAATTCTACAAGAATTATAGGATTTGGTTGGTAGCTATTCCGGGTTCACGCCTATGTTTGGTATAACTCCTATGATTCTCGCAGAGTAAAAATGTTTAATATTTGACCAACTTTGTGAGCTTACACAAACGTTCTATTCTTCAACACTCTCCTTGTCAAAACCTTATCTTACTCACATTTAGATTTAAACGTCCTAACACTTTTTTTAAAAAATTAAATGTTATTTTATTAAACATTGTCAAATAAAGTCTTAAGAGCACGTGTCACAATTTATTATACAGCCTGTGGGAAAACATTAAGTTTTACATTTTATTAAAAAAATAAAATACAGCTATCAAACCAGTTGATTATGCTCTTCAAGAACGATACCGGTTCTGATCTTAATAAATAAAAGTGGGAATAAGTACAAATGTAAATATTTTTTTGAATATAATGCCTTTCCACCAATTATTGACAGTGAACACCCTAAAAGTAAACAATTTAAAATTTATGTCTTGTAGGTAGTATGATAGTAATAGTTTTAGCCACCTGTGTAAATCAACCACGACGATTAATTTTTACAAACCTAAGGATGGTTAGGTACGCACATCAAATTTCATTACAATTGTGAACATGAAATTAGTTCACAAATAAACTAGTATCGATAAAATAATAGTCAGATAATCGGCACTTAAAAAGGATAGAGCAGGGGTCATCAAACTTATCGAGGAACGGGCTGGATGAATTCTTTTTAAACATTGAGGGGCTGGACGAAAAATTAAAATTAATATTTCGTATATATAAAACAACTACACTTATATAAAAATCGGTAGCGGCCTGGATCCAGCTATAGTATGTTGACCGCTGAGATTAGGTTTTATATAACTTAGAATAGACAGGTTGTAAAATACACAAAAGGACGCTGTTAGTTTGGACACATTTTTTTCGTTTTGTTTTTATATTTATTGACATAATTACATTTTTTTAAAATTTATTAATACGTTGTTTGTAGAGATTGTCGGTTTTCAAAAACCGGTTTTTAAAACCCGGCTTTCAAGCAAAATTCGCTACATTCGAAAGCCGTTTTTTTTTTTCAATTTGGTAACACTTCTAATATTAGAATTAATATTCATTATTTAATTTCAATTAAAAACGTTATTATTTTGATTTGAAACTGCATTGATTATGATGACGATGATTAAAACGAGATGAATTATGTAATTTTATAATCAGACATCAATATTCTTAATAAGCCGGTTAAAATATAATATTTTGGTTAATTTTGATTTTTTTTTAGCTATACATTTCGACTCCGATTCGGTTAATTTATCGAGTATAGGGTAAGTGTAATAACTCTACCAATAAATGAGAACACTGAATTAAAAAAAAAAAAAAATGTATATTTTTGTTAATTTATAATAAACGAAGGTTAAAAAAATCGATTACTTTTATTGAATTAAACTTTTTTTGCAAAATCGAAAACCGGTTAAAACCGATTTTTAAAATATATTGATATTTGAAAACCGGTTTTTTTAAAAGGTGGTATTTGTATAGCACTAGTTGTTTGGTTATATCGATAAAATGAAGTAAAATGTTTAAATTCTATGGAGTTTTAAACGACCAATCAGATCGAATTTAAAACTAGGCAAAATACGATAGACCGAGATAAAGCTTGTCACCAATATACATCTTAAGAACTACAATTATTTTTTTCTTATTTAACTTCTGTCTCGGAGAAAAAAATAAAACAACGTGAAATTTCGAAGCGATTTGTATACAGTCAAAAATAAGCTACTGTAATTTTCTTCTTATTTTTCAGTGCAGCTTTCCCGTGAGCTTTTTCTTTGTCAATCTGGCAACACTGCTTGTAGCCAGCTTTGGCGGACGCAGCGATGTCACGCCACCCTATTTTAGTCATCACAGACATCGCCGTCAGCCCGAAAATAGTACCGGGAAGCGAACGTCTTTAAGGCTTATATTCCTCTGGCGGAAGCTCCGCGAATTACCCGTTCCCTATTTTAATGCCAAGCGTGCACGGGATCGATCTGGAGAAATATTGCACGATTTCTAGCAATGTATGGCGTCATTTGCGAAAAGTTCAATAAATTAAACTACTATAGATATATTATATGAGAAGCTTGGGATCAAACACGCGTAAATCCAGTTTTTGAAAAAAATGAGATATCACTATAATATCGGAGTACTGATTCTAAAAACATAATTTAACTTTGAGCCTCACTAAAAGCTTAGAAGCTTTCATGCAAGCGTAAAAGTATGACCGTACAATCACAACTGTTGTTATAAGAAAATGGTGTTTTTCTCTGTTTAGGAAAAAGTGAATCTGGTATTTTTTTTTTATCTCAAGCTTCTCATATATCATGTAAAAAAGGTTCGTAATATTCTGAAATATAGCAAACCACACTTTTATTGAGTTAAGAATCGATAGTTAATTACATATAAAAAAACTTTCTAGTACATATATTCAGCATTATAGATTAATGCATATTATAATAATGTTTTTGGACTAAACAAGTATTAGCAATTTAATTATTATAAAATAAAAATTCGTCCATTTTGAATAAGAATAGAAGAATACTCTTTGACTGTTTTTTAAAATCTGTATTATACCAACGAAAAAATAAAAATAGAAAATTTACACGAATAACACAAATAAAATGTACGATTATTGCTGATATTTTCTATATACTTTCGCTAGACGTAGTTTTAACTTATATAAAAATTGTGAATCAAAGAAAAATATTGAAATACTGAAAAGAAGGTCGAAACATTGGCACACGAATCATCAAGGAATACCTTTATTATCAAAGTTACAGTAAAGGAATGTTATGAATACACATCTATTTGCCGCCTTGAGATACTTTTACGTTTTGTAGTATCAAAACAAAAGGCAAGGACATTATTTTATTATTCTTTTTCGTGAATCATAAATCATTTATTGCGTTTATTTGTCCAATTGAAAAAGCTTAACTTGTAACCAAATTACCAATTTTATTCATTTAAATCAGCGATGGCCAAAACGTATACAGCGTTGCTATTCATAGTCTAACATTTGAAACAATAATTGAATGTGTATTTTATTATATATCTATTTTGTTTCGCTTTCTTATCAGTGGCGGATTATTCTATAAGCGCAAGAGGCGCGCGCTTGGGGCCTCCGAATCTTAGGGGTCTCAAAAATTGTTTTTATAATATAACCCATATAATTTTCGTTCAGATTTTAAATATTTTACTGACGATTTTATGTTTTCCGAAAAACAGGGCCTCCAAATTTTTTTGAGCCTGGAGCCTCCCATGTGCTTAATCCGCCACTGCTTCTTACACATTATTTTTGGCTTTTAATTCCTACTTTTTCATAACTGTATTAGTAGACCGCTACTACTAATTATGTCAGTGTAACGTCACCCGCAATATAAATGATATTTACAAATTATGTAGTTGAATCAACAACGGCGTTGACATCGAATCGTATTACGTAGTTTTACGTAGTACAAGAGTTAGCTTCATTTGTCATCTAAAATTAATGGTCCTTAAAAAAGGTATGTAGCGGGATAGGATAGATAACCGAAAGTCCTGTACTAACCCTATTCTTATACCTCTAGTCTCTTCAACAAAGAGAGGTTAAGCAACTGAAAAACGAACAATTGTAGAAAACGTCTGTTTGGATAAACTTAATTAAGAGTCCATAATCTCAACGCGCGGACATTGGACATTGAAGTTAAGTTACCTTAAGATATCTTTTGAAATGATTTATTTATATATTTTTATCCAAGCCCGTTCCTGATTTGGAGCATATAGCCTCTTTATTTAGGTATCTCAACAGGAGTTTTCTAAGATAGCTGTTTGTTACTCGGCCGCTCGACCTCGCTTAATTTCGAAGAGAGTAGTAGGTATAGAAGGAATATGTCAGGACAGGATTAGTGGTTGGCTAGTCACTCTCGCCACAACCCGTTATTTTGAGATTGGAATGGAAGGGGAAATTTTCAGACATGCTTTCGAACAGAAATCGAAAAATCGATTCATTTTTTTTTTGTTCTCACTGGGATTTGAACCCGTGAAGTCCGGCATGAAATCCAACGAAATTGCAATGGACTCAACAAATTTGTTTATCATTGTGATATATTGATTTGTTTTTGATATTGCGACGAATAATAGTTGCAATTGATAGAAAATATATTAAAATCAAAATTAAAAATTTGGATAAAATTCATTACTAGTTTATTTTATGTTGAAGTGATTGTATCGTTAAAACAATTATATAAGTTAATAGTATTGATTTTTTTTAAATATATTTTGTTATCGCATAAAAGAAAGGATTTCTTTCACCAAAATAAACCACTAAGAACCTTAACTCAGAACAGAACTGCAGTCGTGAATTGTTTGATCAGTATTCAAATTGGAAAACTGTTTTTATTCTTGATTTGTACTCAAATGTATGAATAAAAAGTCTTGACGGATGAACACCTGAAGATGTCGAAAGGTGAAACCCGGTCGTTAGTGACAAAATTTGTGTGAATGTACATAATTGAAATTCCACCAAGCACCTTCAGTCGAAATTTTAAATTATTTAAATATATTTTTTAACGTTATCAATATCTTAAAAGTAAGTAAAATTTTGTTACGCTACCGACCACGAGGTGTACCGAAATGGTAATCCATTGCTGGGAGACAGCACCTGATGATGAAGCGTTATATATTTGCGGAAAATTTCACGCAATATGTTCCCTGACTTCCGGATTGTCGGTCCATGTGAACGCCGCAGTAACTATATGCCATCCGAACAAAGATGGCTACGGAAAAGTCGAGTCGTGTCCCGCATCGATTTTTCATCGCGCATTAAAATTAGTGCAAATGTGTCACAACCGCTGCGGTGTGCACGGCCGTTCGAAGTTTTGTGTTTAGTTTTTAATGATAGCCATATTATTACGGCAATCGGCGGTTCGGATCGGCTGTAAAACGAGATGAAACGGCACGAAAAATCCCAGTAGGGCGATGTACCGCGATCGCATTTGAGCCATATAATATAACGACTAACCCATTTTCAGGCCGACTACGAGTAGGCCCGACCGCGCCTTTTCAATAACCGTCTTTTGTGCCAGTAATAATTTAAAATACACTCAAAATAACACCGTTTTCCCGTATTACATAAAAGTGATCCAGAAATTTATCGGGTTGGGTGAAACCAAAATTTTATAACCCCTCTAAGCGTTATATCTGAACTATTAAAACAATTTTCTTTTAAATTCAACGTTAATCTTGTGAAATCAGTACTTCCAACACATTAAATTTATACCTAAACAGTGTTAAATATTTTTTTAATTAAAAAATACGTCTTTTTTTACAACGTATTGAAGAAAAGTTGATTTTTTCAATACAGCATGATATTAAGAAATGATCTCCTGCATTGATTTACAATCTTCAAAGACATGGTAAGTGATATTTTGTAAAACAAAAAATCCCACGATATTTAAATCTTAATTAATTTAATGCTTCCTGCTTAAAATATTGTATTAAAATTTACAGGTACTATACGATATATATAAAAAACTAAAGTGCCAGTTAAATCGAATTAAGTACAGTGAATTTACTTGTGGATTAAATCACACGGAATTGTTTGGGGTAAGTTAATAGTTTGGAAAAACCGGAAAACAGATTTTGCAATGTACGGTAAAATTTTAAGCCGATGGTCCGTTTGCATAAGCACTAGGCGTGCGCCTACGGTAGTAATTTTGAAGGGGCGTCAATTTTGCACGTATGACAGTTGAACTGTGCTAACCTGGAAAATATTTAAAAAATATATTAAACTGTCTTTTGTGACTCATATAAAATAACAATAAATACGAATTCGTCCGTACGAATGTACGACTTCAAACTTAGAACAATATTTAGTAGGATTTTTAATGTAAGAAAAAATATTTTTTTGCGTTGAGCGAAATCGGTTTCTTAACATTTGATAATTTTGATAAATTATGACAAATTTGTGTTTTATTTTTTAAAAATACAACGCCTTTCCACCAAGACTTGTTAACTCAAAAATCGTGATTGTTTCTTGTAATAAAAACTAAAATTAAAAAATATATTAAAACAAAATTCCATTCATATTATAATATGCGTTTTAGTAAATGTCACTATTTGACTGCATTAGGGATACTTTCACGTAAAATATTTCAATAAAGACATTAAAATGAGCATTTAAAAATACTGATTTATTTATTTATTATAAAATCGGTGGAAACTGCTTTGATTTGGTAGAAATTCTTTATATTATATTATTCAACAGTTTAAATGAAGTTTAGTGTAATTTAAAATTTAAAACTATGGTAAGATAATAACTTTACCTCACCAACTTTGATATTTGTATGTCTCCTATAATGATTTTATTGGTATTTGTCAGAAATTCTTAGATGAGAGCAAGTTAAAAATACGTATTTTAATATAAGGATTTGCGTAGAATTAACAAAACACATTACTTTGTAATACAATATAGTAATATTTTAGTTGGGTGTTAAAATTATAATAATTTAAAATCTTAACTAATACATCAGTATTCCAGTGGTTTTAAATATGAAAAAAATCATTTTTTGTGAACGAAATTTTGAAAATGTGAAGTTTTTTCTTGTGTCAAAAATTATTGACATTATAAGAAGATTATAATCGGTGTTAAAACTGTGAGTGGAGTGAATGTTTTAATAATATTTATTTTTTATCAATTAAACAAAATACATATATTTATAATAACTAGCTGTAAGCCCGTTGACCTCAACGGTGGGGAGGGGGGATTTTTGTTGCTTTTTTAAGTAGTTAGAAAATTTACTGGCGTGAAATTATAATAATTTTTACAATGGTTTGTTTTCGATGTTGAAACCGAACAACATTTAATATTCTGAAGATGCTTATCTTTTGCAAATTTTATTCTCAAGTTTAACCAAACGTTTATACCCTAAGAATCCACGAAGCTAGAAATCTCTAGCAATCACATGAGCTAGAAAATATTTCTTAAGACATTGCTTTCATAAATAATTTTGTATGTTTATTTATTCACCCAGTAACAGGTTAATAGTGTTGATATTGAAAGTTTAGGAAAATTAACAGTAGCTTTTATCTCAGGAAAACTTTTTCTTTCCACGTTTTTATATAATTAAATCGTTCTTAAACTTTTTCTTCTGCGTGAAATGCAACCGTTTTATCGTTTTTAAATAAAATATAATGTGTTACTTATGCTTTGTGATACTTAGAGTAGTACGTGTCACACACGGAAGTTAAATCAATTCCAAATTCATAAATCGTTGAATAATATTGAAAATAATATGGTTTGTAATTAAGAATAATTATTTTTGTGTCACTGTTTTCGAATAGAATGATTGTTGTGACGCAAATCTGGGTTTTTACGCAGCCATAATATTTATTTTCTTAACTATAACAATAACTTAATAAAACATATAAAATTATTTAACAATATAAATATATATTAAAGCTTTTATATAATATATATAAGAATTAATAGACAGATGTGCATTTTACAACTTTTACTAGCAGTGTTTTTGATACTATTCATTTAAAACTTGAGAAAGCAAACGACTTCTGCATCGACCGTGTCTAACATAGTGATTATTGCATTTTTTTTAAAAATACTATCGTATGCATAGTTAAGTATTATGATAATTCTGTACGCGTATCTCAATTAGTGAAAATAACAGCAAGCTAGTAACGTCCCGTCCACTGAAAAAAAAATGAAACGACGTTCCTGTTTATAATGTAACGCCATCAAAAATACACACTTTGAAGCTAATAAGTCCACGTTATATAATAATATAAATCTGACATCGCCAAGTTATTTTGATTGTGTTAACTAACACACAGTAGTCGTTTCGTTAAAAAAATTGAAATTATTATAAAATGTCACTATGACATAGTTTAATGGCGATCGATCAAAGGAAGTATGACAGCGCTCTTTGCAAGCAGCATGCCCACAAACAGACACCATCAAAAAAGCATCAATTAGTTTTATTAATAGGCCGCTTCCTATCGTTTATGATAAACGATCAATAAAGGAAAATAATTACTTAGTCGATTAATAAATTGCCCTTAATCCGGCCCTGTGGCGTAGCGGCTAAATTGATAGTCATGCAGAAATATCAAGAAAAAGAAAATTCGACTTTCCGATCGTAAATTTTATTTTGAACCACATTACTTTTGATATTTTAAACTTTGGAAAGAACATAAAATGTCACAACTAACATTTGGGTTGAATCAAACAAAAATAAATAAACCGATGTTTTTAGGTATTTTAAGCTGTGAATGAAAACTAGTCTAAAATATTCAAAATTTTAATTTGATTCAGCTTAGTTTCTGTTTAATTTTCATGAATTAGTTTTTGCTCATCATACTTTTTGCTACCAAGAACGAACCGAGTACTTATTATCCGTTATGCTAAATTATGAACAGTGATGGATACAATTTTATTACAACCATACACATTTACAAAAGGTATCTAAAAATATGTCAACACTATGAATTTAAATATATCTATTTTGCAATTTTGCAGTTGGTTCCCTTTTGCTTAAATCAACCCAATAAACGGTGAGAATTTAAATTAAAATTACTTAGAACTCGAGCCGAAAAGACAAAACAAAGCCCAAATATCTTAAAAGTTAAATTGTAAAAAACAACATTTGATATTGATATAGTTAGTATTTGAACGTGAAACCTTATGATCACTAATCGTAGTTTATATTGATAAGCAACAGAGGCTTAAAAATACGTATTGAACGACTTTTCTACGTGAAGACTTATACATTTATAGCTGAGTACTTATCTGCAAAAGTTAAGCAATATTTGGTCATAATTTCTATCGTCTTGAGAAAGCATTAACGTTAATCAATTTTACTAAAAGGACTGATCCACATTGTGGATATTATGTTCTATGATTCAATCAAGTAACAAATTTTTCGCTTATTGACCTCGTTAAAGCGGCTTACAATAGCACGCTGGAAATATGTTTGATCGAACTCACGCAAACTACTAAAAAATATGCAGATACTTGTTATTTTATTACATAGACACACGGAAATATAACGAATTGCAAACCTTTTAATGGTACGTTTAAAATTTATCATCTTGCTTTTAAACGACCGCGTTAAAAACAAATAAAAACCGTATTCACTAAAAACATAGTCACAAATGAGGAAACAGCACATATTTAAAATATATATTTTAGAATTTCGACTGAAGGTGCTTGTACGTTTTCATTATGAACGTTTCCATTATGAAAATAGTTCTTATCTATATATGTATATTTATTAATATGATTAAACTTATAATTTGCCGCCTGTGTGGTCGAGTGGTCAACATCGTTGGCTACCGCTACGGAGGGAACGGGTTCGAATCCCAGTACGGGCAGTTTTATAAATTGATTTTTCAATCGATTTATGAATTTTTGTTCAAAGGCATGGATGTATGTGATGTCTTGAATTCCCCCTTCCCAACCATCCTATCATATGAACGGGGTGTATCGAGAGCGATTAGCTAACCACTAGTCCTGTCCTAGCCCTTTCCTTCTATTCCTACTCTCTTTGGAAAAAGAGAGGTTGAGCAACTGAGTAACAAACAGTTCTCGTAGAAACACTTCTGTTGAGATAAACTCCATTGGGAGTCCATATGATCCATATTGGGAGCAGACATGGTAAAAAAAAAAAAATTATAACTGTGAAGTTACAATGCAAAACGTACTATTTCCAAAACTCGAACTTTTCAGTAGAGTCAAATACTATAACAAATAACACAAACAAAATAACATTAGCATTAAAATATGATTTCCAATTTGAAAACAACAGTGTTTTAGACATTTTATATTAAAAGTAATAGGATTAGTCGATTCCTTAGGCTTGAAGTACTTTATCTGCATACTTAACTCAATATCGCTCATTTTTGTAATAGTACGTTTTGCATTATAGCCTCACAATAGTGTGTGCAAAAGGCGTCCACAATTTAAAAAAATAAAAAATAGTTAAAAATGAAATAATACATATAATACGTAGGGTATATGAGTATATGATTAAGAGGAAAAGTCAGCGTTGTTGAATTAGTAAATAAATCTAAATTCATATTTTGGCTTTCCTGAACAGTACCAATTTAAGACTTAACCCACCTTTTACTTTCTCGCACAGAATTGTCAGTTTACTTTGACAATATTGGACCAAGTATCACTTTATCAATCCTAATTTTTAAACAGTAGTTTGTAAACTCATAAAAGTCTTCACTAATTCAACGCGCTCCCATGTAAAAACGATCGTTAAAACTTGCACTACTGTTTTATACAATAGGTTATGGGAAATAGTGTAACTATATTTTAAAATAATTTTAGTGCTTTACGGTTGCGAATCATGGCACCTGACGAAGACTCAGAAAAACCGTATACTGAGCTTCGAGAACAGATGCTTGCGTCGGATAATGGGGGTTAGGTGGTTTGATTTTGTGAGGAATTCAGAGATAAAGGAGCGTGCAAGACAGCGTCCTGTCACGTCAGTGGTTATGGAGAGACGTTGGAACTGGCTGGGTCACGTGCTGCGGATGCCTCCGGAAAGCCTCAATCCTGCCTGCCTTTTCTTTCGACCGGTGGGATTTCGGCGTCCCGGACGTCCGTCGGGTACTATCCATAGGATGTACTCGGCGGAACTGAGGGATGCTGGCATGTCATGGGAGGAAGCAAAGCAATTGGCAGGAGACAGGGAAACATGGAGGTGCCGCGTGGCGGCCATATGCTCCACATAGGGAGCGAACATGGCCAAAGAAGAAGAAGAAGAACTCGGATATATTTGAGCAAAGAAATAATATTCCCAGACTCACAAGGATTGACAGAGATGACGCAATATCTAATGATTCATTTGAGGGCTCACGAAACAAAGACGGCAGTTTTCATAAACCTTTAATGTTGGCAAATCAAAACGTTACTTTATTATAGATAATACATCTAAAAAAAGTAATGTTAACTATTATCTTGCTTAGTCCCCGCTACAGGAAACTATCATTAAGCATATTCACTTTATTAATGTAGCATTTTATCACTTTGTCAAAAATTTCCCAAATTTTAATTATGTTTGTAATTACTTTCAATCGCTAATCGCAATAATTATATGTTAGATGTGTTAAACATTTTAATTTTGTGTTATTTTAGAATCACTTTTAATGTAATTGGTAATTTCTTTTCAATGCCAATTGTTGTTTATAACTGTTCATTTTTTTATAAATAGCATAGTTGAATTATATTTTTTTTATCAGTTGACGATGCTCGTAATGAGCGAAACCGGTCCTGACATATTAAATAAAGTGGAATGAAGTACAAAGGAATATTGTGTTTTTACTAATATAATGCCTTTCCACCAAGTATTGACAGTGAACACCCTAAAAGTGATATTATCTTGCTTTTTTAATATATTGGTGCTCGTCATGAGTGAAACCGGTCTTGATCGTAGAAAATAAAAGTGGAATTAGTACCTACAAATGATTGTCTTATTTTATTACATAATGCTTTTTCACCAAAGTGACACATACACCCACTCTCTGTGTAACGGCGAGAACGCAGTGTTGAGTGAATTTTTCATGTGAATACGCATCGTTCACTCATAGCTTATTGAGCGAATGCTAACAAGTGGGACTAGTAATAAATTTTAGTACTGATATAATCCTCTTGGTATTATTTTTTAAATTAAATGACCAACCTATCTACCTAAGAATGAAATTATGCTAAAAATTTTGTTACACTTAGTTGGTAAGCCTGTTATCATTGAGTTGAATAATTGCGGCGAACTCCCTTATGAATTACGCATACATATGTATAGGAAAAGTAATGTCATGCGTATATGACATGACACAACTGTCTAACCTTTTCCACGTACGTATTTATGTAATTTTCGGTATCTATTTTTATTTCGCGGTACGTTCTTACGAGATACGAAAAAATATCACGCACATAGACAAGTACTTAATGTCGTTTAATATTATACTAGGTAGGTATATTATTTTTTACAGTCGGAGTTAAATCACGGTCGTTAAAATGATTTGCTTAGTGATTTTTTGATGCTTTATTGTCGTAATAATCGACAGTGGACACTTTACATTACGTTTTTCAAACTAAATTATAAAAAATTGAAACAATGTACTTATAATAATATTCTTAATGATATTTTGAGTGACAAAATGGTGAGTCAAATATAAATACAATATTGTATAGGTCAACATTTATTGTCGCGGATATATAAATAACAACATATTTAATAAATTACCAGGCCTCTAGCTCAGGGTTTCCCAAACTATGTTCCGCGGAACACTGGTGTTCCGTGGGACCTAAATAGGTGTTCTGCGAAAATTCGAAATGGTTGAATACGCTGCAAAACATATAAGCATCTTCTACTTCATATTATTAATCAAGTGATAGTAATTTTTCACTGATGTTTAAAACGTCAAATATCTCCTAGGTTACAGGTGGAGATTTTAAATGACTAAGAGCTTTATTTACTCATATTTGTATGTAACATATTTTAAAAATAATAAGTGATTTAATAATATTTCTTTTGTTATGAATTACCCAACCTAAAAAATAAGCTGTGTTCCGGAAACTTTTCCAGATTTTAGAAGTGTTCCATTGCACAATAAGTTTGGGAAACCCTGCTCTAGCTGATTGGTCAGCGTATATGACGTCAGTTGCGCAGTTCACAAGCTCGTATCTCAGTACAGACAGTTTCTTTAAACTGATTTACGGATTTCTGTTCACCTATCCGATCCTTAAAACGGAACTCAGTTTCGCCAACCACTAGTCCTGTTCAAGTAGTATTCTTCTATCATTATTCTCCACGAAAAAAAATTTGGTCAAGCTATTGAGTCATAGTTTTTTTTATTCACACCATATTAAATTATTACAGTTTAACACGACATATAATATGTATCATTGTATTAACATAATTAAGGTTTGATAATGATGTACTTGTTTGCAATTTTTATTTACTACTGTATTCGTATTGGTTGTATTGGCTTTATCACATTTTCATTTTATATTTGAGTTTAAGTGAATATGATACCATCAAATACATTCTACAATGATGCAATTTTATAAAAAATGAATGTCGACGTTTACGATGCAATATTTTGGCAAATTTATTGAATTGAAATTTACAATAAACAATATAAAGAAAAATAACAATGTACATATTAAGTCCTACAATACAATCTAGAGTAATTCATTGCGTTACTGTTTTACTGACCATTCACTTTGAAATAGTAAATCAGATTTTTCAAGACAGAAACTTTTATCTATTTTAAATTTCCCGAAGAAGATTTTTTTTCAATTTCAAAATTACTAAACTATTGTACAACCTTGTTGCTTTTGATTTTATCAATTATTAGTGGACGGGAAAAAATATTCAATGTAATTAATGATTAAATTCAACTTTTCTTTTTCTTTTTCAACTTTTAACATTATACATTTCTAATTGATAAACTTCATTTTTTTTATGTTAAATGAGGTACGGTCCATTGTGATATTCTCAACTTTAAACTTTCAGCTACATTAACAAGCACTCAAATATTTGTATTTGTAAGTTCAATACAACCAAGGCGAAACTGAGCGGTACTACTAACGTGTATTTATAGATCACAAACGTTTTATACACATATAAAAAAGCGAGCAATATAATTTGCCGTATTCTAGTAAAGACTTATGTATATGTTTGTAATTTGGTAGAAAATGAGCCTGGTATATGCTCGTAATGATTAAATTTTAAAGTTGAATCTATCCCATCCGGAGTCAGAAAATAAAGCTAGTTATATAACATAACCGATTAACCCTCCGAGGACGAGCGTGGCGATATGGTCACAGTAAACATCGTTGTCTATTGATCCCACTATTCATCCCTTTTCTACCTGAATATCGTTGCTTTCACTCATATTTGGTTAAAAAGGGTACATACTTCAGATAGTCATCAGCCGCGGGAATAGAAACGGCCACCAAAAGCTTATGCAATTTTTTGAATTTCCGTTTTTTTTAATGGACTTTTTGAAACTGTTAGTTTTTTTTTATCAAAAGATCAAATTATTTACAGTTCTTTTGCTAATATATTTGTACTGAAATTCTGTTGATCTAAAGAGGTCAAATTGTAAATATTTTCAACCCCGAATGTTTGCATGCCCATACTAATAAAAGGATGAGCATGACCATATAGTCATGCGGGGTTACTATACAACGACTTTGCGTTTTTTTTAAAATTTTATTGGGAGCAAAAGTTATCAGTGTCTTCAATATGGCTTAAAAAATATTTTTTTTATCGAAAAAAGGTCTTGTCTCTGGGGGTTAAATTAAAAATCTTATTTTTCGTGGTTTAAAAAAAATGTACGATATACATATTTGGTGATATTGCTTAAATGTCACTTATTATTTAGGAATGTGTTATTTTACGTATGCATATAATAGACTAGATAAACCTTTATGTACCACGCATGGTACTACATAGTGCCACTCCTCAATGACCACCGGCCCGGGGTGATATTGAGTTTTACATTGTGAACTTTTCATATGTAGATTTCTCGTGATTTGATTCATATAAGAACTGCTAAAGGATAGGATTTGTTACACCGATGGTTCTAGTGTTAAGCAAATAGAAAAATGCATAGAATACTATCCATACTTGCAATACGAAGGCTTTTCATCACAGGGGGTTTACTTAAATAAATGCGTATTTTTTATCATATTATTTTAGAGAAACAAAGCTATATCTGGTATATATAACCGTTTACAAGATATGGTTGGGTATACATATCGACTGATGAAAGGAAAAAGGACGTTACCCACACATAGCAAATTTTACAGGCGGCACAAAAAACGTGTTTTGAAGACTTATAAACTGGTGTTTAATTGACATAATCTATATTAATTAAAGAAATTGTCTAGGAAAAACTTCTTTTTCAGTCTGTTTTCTTGGTTTCAATTTTCACAAGCTCATCTTTTTTCAAACTAAAAAGCTAAATTTAGATACTAATTAGGCATTTGCAGCTTACATCCTTTTAATAAAACGTGTATCAAATTTGATACATTGTGATTATTGAAAAAAAGCTGTTTTGGAAAAACTGTGGGCTACGTCCTTTTTCCTTTCCACAGTCAATATGTATATCTATCAGCGTTGGGCTGTCAATACGTTAGCAAGGGGCTCGCTTAATCTCAAAGTAATTCTCGGTGTTCTGGGGAAGGAGTGATTTTTTTTATCACTCCTTATGCAATACTAAAATAAGCAATCGATTGTTACTAAATACACTCATATTATGTAAAAATGTGCAATTTTCTGTAAACTTATCGACATGAATGGCTACAAATGTACTAATTTGTAAACTGAAGTTATCGTAGATAATATATAAATCAGAAATTGCAGTTATATACTAATTTCATCTGAGAATATTGTTTTATCCTAAATTAACATGGGGCTCGCGCTAGCCCTCTCCGAGCCTCCTCCAGCCCACCCCTGATATCTATAGATATCAATTTTATGTTCACAAAGATACTTCAATGAACTTAAAACTATGTTTTTGTACAAATACACTTTTGATCATAAGTCCTCGAATGTGTTCTAAACAATATATGTGGTCGAGTTTAAGGGGGGATAAAATGGGGTAAAAATTTGACGAAAAAGTTTTACCGCATTTATTACGATGCATATTGATAAAAAAACATGTGCAGTTACTTACAATTCTTTTTCGGATTAAAGTTAAACGGTCGTTAAGCTGTTTTAAGAAGCGTGAGAGTTTTTTTAACTCCATACATTCAAAAAGTTACGACTGTCAGTGATTCCAGCGCTAAATTATACTTTTAACAGTTTATTATAGTGAATCCTTAAAATCCCGAGATTAATACTTAGACAATCCCGGGATTACGGGATTATAAAATTGGTTGGGATCCCGGAATTGGAGGCCCTAGTCCAGACTTTTTTAAGACTTAGTAGCATACAGTGGTGCCACTTTTTTATCAGACGATTTTAATACACAAAAAAGTCATAGTCGTTAATTTTATCTTGACTCCGGTAACGATATTCCGACTCCACAAAAGTGTGTTTTATAGTCTAGTACGGACTCCAGACATTCCTTAAATTTTGACTCCGTGTCTTCCATTACTGATTTATTAATTAATAAAAACGCTAAAGCTTTATATAATATGTAAACCACGACATAACCATAAACCGACTTGACAGCTCTGAAAAAGGTTCCGGATTAAAGTTAGAAAAGCGCTGATGCCAGAACGCACAAACGTCGATAATATAAATTTAATTGTTTTTGATGTACTGCGATATGAATAAAGATTAGATTAGATTTTAAATGTAGATATTTTCACTTAATCACGTAAAATTATGATTGTTTTGGCCCCTAAATAAAACATATTATAGTACGTTTATTTATTTATCCTGTTTTACAGCTTTGACGCTTCTTTTGTGAGAATTCATTTTGAAATTCAATGAGAATTGTTGTTGTTTCGGGGTGTTTTAAAATAATTATATTGTATTTAGAGGTGCATTGAACCCGGACGAGTACAATAATTCAATGACGAAGAAGAATACGTCAAGTTAGATTATAACATTATCTTTGATATTTGTCGCTGAAATTTAATTTGTGTGATTTTATATTTACATACTATTTGCCGATATGCGGCAATATGATTTAGGATGCTGGCCTGATGGTGACATCATATGAGAATGTTCAGACACGAACCGATTGACGACTTGAAGAACCTATGGCAGGGGTGGGAAGCCTTTTCATTTCTGAAAGCCACACTCATTTACCTGATTCAACATAAGGCCGCAGTAAAGAAAACATTAAGGAAAAAGAAAACCGGCACCCCCTCCTTTTCTGTCGATTGTCGAACATATAATTACGCTCTTTTTCCAAACGCTTGCGTATAGTTTTTTGAACAAAGTGATTATTTATTCACTATTAGGGTGTTCACTGTCAATACTTAGTGGAAAGGCATTATATTAATAAAAACACAATATTCCTTTGTACTTCATTCCACTTTATTTAATAGATCAGGACCGGTTTCGCTCATTGCGAGTATTGTCAACTGATTAGAAAAATATATAAACGGTGCTATTTATACAAATTTAAATTGAAATAAAAGGTGTAAGCAACTATTAACAATGTATGTTAATTGTATGTTTTAATTGTATGGTATAGGTGTTAAGCATTTTAATTTTGTGTAATTGTAGAGTCACTTATAATGTAACTTGTAAATTCTTTTCATTGTTAATAGTTGCCTACACCTTTTATTTAAATTTAAATTTGTATAAATAGCACTGTTTATACATTTTTCTTACCATTTGATAATGCTCGTAATGAGCGAAACCGGTCCTGACCTATTAAATAAAGTGGAATGAAGTACAAAAGAATATTGTGTTTTTTTTAATAAAGTGATTATTTTTTTCAAGTTAAAAGGCCGCATCAGAGTAGCCAAAAGTTCGCAGGTTCCCCTCCACTAACCCCTCAACTGCATTATATGTTCTTAACCCTTTAACTGCCGCTTGGTGTACGTATGGTGGTACCTAGCACGCCGGGAGTTTTATTGCAAAAGTAAAACCTTCTAACGATTATCATTTGGTAAACAGAAAGAACTCAGAGAGAATCAGACCAAGAAAAAAAACGTCGAATCTATATAGTAAATTATTCAGGCCTTGTCCAGTCCTATTAGGGAGCGGAAATTGTAAAGAACTAGAGTCATTAGACTATCCCTAGTGAGTTTCGTGTATAGCGGCAGCTAAAAAAGCAACACTTCTGTGATGTCACCTGTCAACGACGATACTCGACTCGTTCGCCAATCGATTTACTGTCTCTACGCCCATTCACACGCGCCAATCTATCCCTTCCAGGGCTGTCAGAAATCCCGCTTAAGAAACTGCTATCCCGGTTTGAGATATCTCACAATATTAATAAGTCTAATTCTTTCCATGTCCAGCCGCCATACGCGATTGGCACTCACACGCCTATTTTTTTATATTACAATCATTCTATGTCAACCATTTTCTTTTTTGCCAATACGATTTAACCGTTTAAATGTTCTTTTTAAGATTTTTTTTTTAATAGAAGCATATTGCATTTCCTGTTTTGTCGAAACCAATGTTCCTATAACCAATAAACCGATTTTTAATATGTGAAAATATCGGTAGATACTAGAAATTAAAAGTTATCGAAAATCTGTTAAGAGTTGTACCCAGCGGTGGGCTGCTAATACGTCAACAAATGGCTCGCTTAATCTTAAAGCAATTCCCGGTGTTCTGGGGAAGGAGTGATTTTTTTATCAGTCCTATGCAATTATAGGTAATACTTAAATAAGCGATCGATTGCTACTTAATACACTTATAATATGTAACAATATGCAATTTAAATGTAAATCAATGTAAATGGCAAAAAATGTACAACTGTGTATACTTAAGCTGTCGTAGATAAAAATATAAGTCAGAAATTGCAGTTATGTACTAATTTGATCTGAGAATAATGCTTTTTTTAAATTAACAAAGGGCTCGCTGGCCTTAGTAAAAAATAACAAGGGGCTCGCGCGAGAGCCCCTTCGAGCCCCCCTCCAGCCCAGCCCTGGTTGTATCAATATTGACGGGTCTTCAATGATGTATTATAATTTAAAGAAACATTAAGTTATTTATGAAAATCACCTGCTTATAAGATGATATATTTTAAATGAAATACCGATTTGATTCGATCTCAATTGGACGTAGTTTTTAACATTTATTGATAACGGAATCGGTATTTTCAATACCGGCTTTTGATAAAAAAAAAATACCGATGGGCTTTATAAATGTACTATATTCTGGTATTGCAAACCCTAGTTTTGAGTTAAGAGAAGACTAGCAGTTGGTTAGTCGCTCTGTCTAAGACTTGTTGTTTTAGTTCATCTAGTTTATAGGGCTAGATGAATGAGAGGAATATCGCACGCAGTCATGTCTTGCAACACAAATCGATTAAAAAAAAAACAATGTGTTGGGTGCTCATAGCCGTTCGCAAACGACTAAAGCAAATGTATCCAAGAGCGTGGACCACTCTGTTACAGGATTGCCATATAAATAATAATACAATACCAATTAATTTTGTAGGCCAATATTCTTTCCGACAAAATAAATTTCATGACTCGGCGATGTCTAAGTGATGTAGTAATTTGTCTGTGCTTGCACAAATAAAAAAATCTTGCTGAACTAGGCGTAGTAACTAGTAACAGTTAATTACTTTTAAGGTTTTCACATATTCATACAGTGACGTTCTTGGGAAAGTGCCGCCCCTACGAAAAGTTTAAAATAGCACCCTCACAATGTTTCGAAGTATTTTTTTTTAAATTACATAACATATGAAGTTCCTTAAACCATAAGAGTATTGGTGATATTTTTTCATTATTTTCGGTTATTCTATGAATATATATTAACATAGAGAAATTCGAATCATCTACTCATCTAGATACTGTCGTAAGCGCTTTTATGACCCGGGTCATTTCCTCTCGGCTTTGCCAATTTATTGCAAAACTGCCGCCATCGGTAAATTTCATAATAAAAGATGATTTTTTCAAAAACATGGAGACATGATATTTACTCTGAACCAAATTCGTTGAATTATATTATCATATTTTGCCGCTCCCTAAGACTTACCGCCTCTAGGCAACTGCCCGCTCGCCTACCCCCACGGGACGTCTCTGTATTCATAATACTGTTTAGATTTTAATTGATCAGTTGAAAATACTCGTATTGAGCGAAACCACTCCTGGTCATATTGAATAAATGTAGAATTAGTACAAAATAGTGTTTTCTTTTTTGTTATTAGTAACGGTTGGTATGTCTCATATATTTTCAGGGTTTAACCACGTGTTCTTTGCTAATTGTAACCTATTGATATGATACATGACGTATAAACTCGTTATGACAGCGTGAAAGCTTTATTCATTAATTTTCATCATATTTCCCGAGGGGGGTCCACCCTTTTGGAATTGGGTTGGTCTTATATCATTGTTTAAAATGTTATTTGACTTTTTTTTCGATTAGAACTATATTGGGTCAAATTTTCAGTCGCTTACGAACAAAATTTTCTGCCGATAGAACAACATAATATCTATTATACAATTCCAAGATTTAATCAATGTTTGTAGGCAATCATTTCATAATTACTAAAGTTCAAAAAACAAAACACTCGTTTGTACTAATTTTACATATATGTATTTAACACCGATTTAGGACTGCTTTCCCTCATGATAAGCATTTTCAATTGATAAGAATATAATATAAAATTTAAAATAACTTTGATTATTCCACGTATTGTGTAACTAACTGTGACACGTGTTTCGCCTCTTTCAGAGGCATCTTCAGACTTACTATCATCATTACATAAGCAAAATTTGCGATAGCAAGTCTAAAGATGCCTCTGAAAGAGGCGAAACACGTGAATGAATGGGAGGAGAGGACATGATGTGAATTGACAAACACCCAGTCTTCGATCACAACATTGAATTGAATAATTCTCAAACTCACTGTGATCTTACCAGGAATCGAACCCAGACCTGCGTGGTCGGTAGAGTAAGCTCTAACCAACTAGGCTACAGCAGGCGACGAAAGGGTTAATAGTTCATAATATCGTTGTATCGAAAAACATACAGAGTATTAAAATTTTATATAAATTGTTATAATAATTACGTGAAAAGGATTGAGTTCTCTCTAAATTTTCAACATAAAAATATTAAAATCTATAACAAAATTATTTTCATACAATTGAATTGCTTTTTGTCTAGTTTGAATACCATTTATTTAAGTTGCAGTATTTTTGTGAATACATTTTTTTTTAATTTGTGTGTACTCAGTATCACCCTGGCCCTTGAGATTCCCACGCAATGCGTGCCTCTGTGGATTTTAGGTACGCTAATGGTCGAGTGACAAATTTAAAGAGTCTATAAATTTGAAAGCACGGACAAAAATTTAATACTTTGTCGGATTTTTGTATCACGCGATATTAAAAAAAAATAAAAATACATTCATAATAAATTTGCTGACCGACCACTACAGTCCGGTGGATGGATAGATACGCGGCCAAAACGTTAGGACATTTGACATCCTCACTCCTCTATTCCCACAGTATACCGATCAAAAAAGATTAATACAGGGCTCGTGTTAACTATAAAGTTATTTTCGGAAAACAGATAGTTGATATATTCAATAGTAAAATTGAGAATCTGTTAAAAAGGACTATCAACTCAAATATACAATTAAATTTGATATCTTTGTTATTCTATTTGTAGTGCTACAACTTTGCGTGTTTCGCTTCTCTGAGAAGCATACTCAGACCATCGCAGCGTTTAAAAATAAACTACAAATTTACTCAAATCTTATGGTATAAATTAAAAAATAAAAATCTTGGTTTTACCTTTTCTACGGGAGGTAGTAAGATACAAACTCTGATAGTACTAATCTACCAAAGAGACTAACAACCAACGTTCCCTTTAAGCTGCGCGCGTGCGTCCGCGCAGCAATTTGAAAACCCCCGCGCACTCATTCTGGGTTGGCGCTCACTCCAAAACAACTATTCAAATATATATTTTTTAAAATTGGAGTCGCTATATTTGACCTCAATAAATAATAAATTGAGCATTTGAATAATTCAGCTGGGACTAAATGTTAGTCTTTTATAAGAACAAGAAATTGCTATTGATGGAGTATATGATACTAAGATTATTTGTAAAGAACAACGTAAAAAGCTAGAATTTATGTAAATAAATTTGTAAAATATGTTCTTAAATTGTGTAGCGACTGATTGCTTGTTCCATCCTGCCTTTTTTCTCAATTTGTGCTTGATTTCATTTTATGTAAAACAAATGGATTGAGCTTCGTTACATCTTATTTTTTATTTGATACACTTATTATTCAAAATCTATATATATAAAACAAAGTCGGGTTATTTACACCACGTATATCTCGAGAATTACTCCAAGGATTTCAATGATCTTTGCTTTATAAAATTCCTTTTTGCCTAGAATAGCAGAATAAGCATTAAAACATCGGAAAAATATCACGGAAAATAAATTATAAAGAAAATAAGTATCTTCATACAGAATAAAATTTTCAAATGACGAATAGCATCATCAAACGATAAAATGTCGTAAGCTGGTTTCAGAAAAATCCACCAGATCGCACTGTTTTCTATATTTGTTTGTTTTTGCTTCTTTTGCATACGATTGGCTTATGAATAATTTTAAATTTAGAATATGGATTAGAATAAAAGAAATCGATGATATGAAATGAAAACGAAAGAAAATCGGATAATATTGAAATAAGGTTATGTTTATAATTAGGTATGATAAATTTTTGACAACAAGATTTTGCACGAACGTTGCTTTGCTCTGAGATGACACGTTATTACACTTGGAACGCTATATCGAAGACATTTTAACGTCAAAAGCAAAGCGATGCGGTTCCTGATCACCCGAATGACTATTGATGCTCTTGGTCGCATTTACACAGTTCATCCGAAAAATGACGAATGTTTCTACTTGCATGTCAAGAGCTCAATTTGCTTGAAAATTATACTTATTGGGACATGCCAATCACTGAAGAAATTGTTTCTGAATCTCCATGTCAGATACGCACATTATTTTCTATCATGATTTTGACATGCTTCACATCGAATTCATGTGAGCTGTGGAACAAGTTCAAGGATGACATTTTACATCGAATTCGTGTCAGTTCAAGAAATCCCGATCTCGAGGTGAATGAAGAGATAAATAACCAGGCTTTGATTTAGATTGAAGACATGTGTTACCTCATGTGAGGCATTTTGTTAATCAAGTTAGGAATGCCAACTTTAAACTAAATCGAAACTAAATCTTCAATATCCATTTAAAAAAAAAACTTTTAGGAATTTATGTCTCATGTTCATCACCGTCGCTAAAATATATACTGAAATGTGAAAAGACGAATGAAAGTACATAAAATCAGAAGGTATGTAAAAAAAAATCAGTATTCTTTTCATGTATATTATATTGTTATAGAATACTATCAAATCATTATTTTATTTTTGATCCCCATATACAGTCAATCCTGTTTTTATGTGGTTTTTTTATGCGATTTCGAAGTAATGCGGTTTTTTAGAAATGCATTTTTTTAGATGTACCATATTTTACGATATAACTTGGCGAAGAAAGGTTTGATACCTTTAGCGAAAATTATATCGACGAATTACTTACAGATAAAGCTATAAGTGACGAAGGTGTTCATAATTTAAATTTAATTATTGACAAAAAACCAGAAAACAATGACGAACTGAAAGAAATTCCAGTTTCTTCACTGCAAAAATAATTGAAGAAGGTATCCAACTTTTCAGTAAATTAGAAGATCATTTCTTTCTAAATGATTCAAATTCTGATCGCGCATTCAAGTTTCAACGATAACTTTAAAATATATATATATGGATATAACAAACTGCATAACCAATTAATTATCGAAAAAGAAAATCTGAACAAACTCTGATCACTAATTTCATTGTTAGAAAACAGCCATAGTTTTATGAAATTGATGCGCATACTATTTCTTCCGAAAAAAAAAGATTTAGAACCACATGCTTTAAAACACACATAGAATTTTCATACAGTGATTATTTTTTAATATTTTTACGCCGTGGTTTTCCCCTTATTTTCATATACTTTGCGATTTAGTGTATATTTTAACTCGCTGTTTCAAAGTTATGCGGATTTTACAATTTAAGTAACGCACCCCAATTTTTGTATGGAAGTCAAGTTTTTTTATGCGATTTTTTTTGTTGCGATATTTCGTGGAACGCATCTACCGCATAAAAACAGGATTGAATGTATAACTGTTGGTATGTGTGGAACATTAAACAAAAAAATAATATTTTTTTTTCTAATGAAAGATAATCTCATAAATATAATATTGAAGATTTAGAAAATGTTGCGTTCTTTGTTATAATGAGAATTTATATCATTTGGTAATATAAAATATATGAAAATTTAGAATGAACTTTCGTAAAATTATAAAAAAGTATTGTTTGAATAATTTTGAAAAGATCCCTGTCATTATGTTGGTGACATGCATAGAGAACAAATTTATCCTACCTAAATTTAATAGTCTTTGTTTGACAGTTACTGTCAAACAAAAGTAGTCGTTTGTCAACATTGTGAAGATGTAATTTTATTATTTAAAATACAGTGAAATAAAGAGGTATTAGCTATGCCAAGTATTTCTAAACCAATCAGTAAGAGTGCTCGGAATGGTTTTCTAAGAGTCTTTCAGTTCTGTGAACATGAAAAATCTGAAAAAAAAACAATAATTCCCTTCGGGTCGACATTTCGAATCATTTCGAACTGTCAATGGCGTCGTATTCCAAACATTTCGTGCCGCATGTCAATAGCTCAATTTGCTTGAAAACTAAACTCATTGGGACATGACAATCGCTAAAGCAATTGTTTCTGCGTCTCCAAGTCAGATACGCACATTATTTGCTATCATTTTTTTGACACGCTTCCCATCGAATTCACGTGAATTGTGGAAAAAGTACAAGGATGACATGTCCGAAGACACTTTACACCGAATTCGCGTCAGTTCAGGGAATCCCGATCTCGAGGTGAATGAGGAGATACATAACCAGGCGTTGCTTTAGATCGAAGATATGTGTTACCTCATGCGCTGCATGATGCGTCGCCAGATCGAGGAATAAACGACGCTTTCAATCGAGAATCGGAACGTAAACGTGAATATGATCGAGATGCATTGAACCAATCACTTCGAACGAATGTACCACTGTTGAACCCCCAACAGAAAGTGTACGATACTTTAATGAAGGCAATTGATGAGGGAAATGGTGGCTTATTTTTCCTCCGCATTGGAAGCACTCAACCGAACTATGAAAGATCAGCGCAATGACTCAAATGTTTTGGAGGCGCAATGATTCTACTATCTGGCGATTTTCGCCAAACACTACCAGTTATTCCAAGATCGACCGCTGCCGATGAAATAAACGCTTGACTTAAAACATCGACTCTGTGGCGCTATGTTAAGAAACTTCAGCTAACGACAAACATGCGAGTCGCATTTCTAAACGACCATCTGCCGCAGATTTTTCCAAGCATTTGCTGACTATCTGTAACGGCCGTGTTCCTGTCGACGAATCGAATGGATTGATTTCGTTTTTGCCGAATTTTTGAAATTTCGTCTCATCATTGCTAATCACAAACATCATAATTGGTTGAGTGAACGAGCAATTCTTGCAGCAAATAACAAAGATGTGGATCATTTCAACTTCACAATTCAAAATCAAATCGTTGGTCCACTGCATTCTTTTAAATCTATCGACTGTGCCACGTGAATAACATCATTTCAATGTAATTAAAATACTTTTCATTTTTAATTTTGCACATTTATTGAACTTAATTCATTTTGAGTATTCATTCAAACTGAATTTAACTCATCCAATAAATTAACACAACATTTATTGATTCTGAGGCGGTACGAAGTTCGTCGGGCCAGCTAGTTTCTTTATAAATTATCAAATCATTTACTATGCAAAAAAAAAAACGTATTTTTAATGTTAAGTATGACAAATTATGCCGCGCATTTGTTGGATCGGCCCGCGCAGTCTTTGAATTTTCCGCGCAGCTAACCTCTTGTCTTAGAGGGAGTAGTCAGTACCGTCACGAGGTTATTTGGCGCCCTAGGCAAAAGTTATTGGCACGCCCCTTTTTTAACAAACTGTGAATTTTTTTTATACCATGTCCGATCTCAATGTGGATCATATGGCCTTCTAACGGAGGTCTCTCAACAGAAGTTTTTTTACGAGAACTGTTTGTTACTCAATCGTCCAACCTCTCTTTTTCGAAGTATATAGAATACGATACGTACAGATACAAACATCAAAAAACTTACTATTATTTGTTATTAAATTATAAAAAAATATTTGATTAATCAACTTATGCGCCCCCTAATGATTTGCGCCCTAGGCGATTGCCTATTTTGCCTGTATGGTAGCGCCGGCCCTGGGAGTAGTGCCAACAGCCCTCTTATTACATCCAAAATTAACTGGGGTACTACAAGGGAGCTTAAGTCTTCCTTGTCTTCTATACCAAACGGATGGATTACGTCGCACTGGAAGGCTGTTGACGACCATCCGCAGGATGTATTTGGCGCAGCTACGGGATGCTGGAATGACCTGAGATGAAGTAAAGAGACTGGCGGGGGATAGAGAATCTTGGAAGCGCTGTTTGGTGGGCCTATGCCGGATATGGTAGAAAACAAAAAGAAAAGTATTATTAACTTTGGAATCGCTATATCGTCAGTGCTAGGTAAAACCGAAAATACCCGGAGGCGATGTGTGATAAAATAAATCAAGACAAATTTCAGAAGAATGATATCACTGTTGTATGTGGACAGGTTCATTACTACGATAGTATTTATCTTTTGCGAAAAAATGGCGACGTTCTAACTGAATACATAATTGTTTGCTTTGGATGTTGTAATGTTATTAAACATTTTAAGACACTTGTCACCACAGGACACAAAGTTCTTTAAAAAAAAATCGAAACAACTTTTATTTTGATATATGTATTTACAAAACGTATTTTTACATGAGCACTGTAACGTCTCCTGATGAAGCATTTAAAATGGTATTAATAGCCTGTTTTACACACCGGCGCTTTATCTTGCGTTTGAGAAAAATGTATCCTTTAAATCGCGACAAAATATGTGTAAACGAAGTGTGTTAAGTTTTGTTTCTCGTTTTAAAGTACATTGGACAATGTTTGTTTTTTTTTAAGTAAAAAGATCTCTTACAAATGTCGTTTACATATTTTTTGGTTGTAAAACATACGCTACTAGGCATCCAATCCTGCACCCTTTTTTTGATCCCAGAATTTGAGGATACACATTTTTTCGGGATCCGGGTTGCCAGGATTGATCATTTACCATTGTTTTTGAAAATTGTGGCGAAAAAAGTGACAAACTGGCAGATTCCAGAATTATTCTCAACTTGAAAACTTTACTTTTTTGCTCCATCATTTTAAAAAGTTACGTCTGCCAGTGACTCAGTGTTCCGGCCCTGATGATTATGTTATTATTATATGTTATAGTGAATCCCGAAATCCCGGGATAACAGGATCGTCAAATTTGTCGGAATCCCGGGCTTGGAAGCCATATACGCAATCACTTAATCGTATTTAAAAGCGCCCGAGAGAAATAATGTAGACTCATGAGGTTGGAGAAAACGATCTTTTTCCCAATATTTAAGATTGAATATTGTTAAATCCAGTAGCGGCTGATCAATGTGGCATTGGATAAATGCACCCTTTAGAAGAATTTAAAATCAGTGAATGGTATAAATGTTATGTTTGAATATTATTTCATGAACTATAACCGCCCCTGCATATATACAAGGCGTGCATTGATTCAAAGCCACATTGACCGACCGCCACTGGTTAAATCCATGATTAAAATGTATTGACATAATTATTTAAAATAGTGTCCTACTACGGATTCGAACTGTTGTCTCGGGCGAAAACTACCTGGGCTAAAGCGACTAGATTAGTATGAAGTTTTCTCGGTAGTATAGTGGTTATAATCTACGCCTGTTAATATTTGAAATCTCTGACCAGCAAGGGACGAAATCGATCGCAACTTTATAATGAAAATTAGCTTACGAATTCATGTGGGTCGAAACACCTCCCGAACTATAGTAAAATTATCACCACAACGTGCCTAAACAATGAACCCACAAACACCTTGCATTCCACTAACCATTACACTTGTGCTGCGAAGCAAAATTATAATAGTGTTCACAAAATAGCAAATGGAGATTCGGAAAGTTGAGGAGTATTATTTATTAGTGCTAAGCCTCGTGATAATTGACAATCTAAACCAGGGGTAAGGAACCTTTTATTCTCTAAAGGCCGCATTCATTTTTCTGATTCGACATAAGGCCGCAGTAAACATTGACTAGGGAATCTTTGGCCGAAATTACATAAATTTACAGAATTACAGAATTGGCCAGAAGGCCGCACCAGAGTAGCCAAAAGGGCGCAGGTTCCCCACGCCTGATCTTAACAAATATAACACTTCTTTGTACTAATGTCGCATTATCTATTTAAGACTAGCCGGTACCAGGCAAGCGTTGCAATGACACTAAAAGAAAGAAAGTGTTTATGTTTTAATTGTGTTTATTGAAGTGCATGTTTTCTTTTTCTGTCTGTTTGACGTTAGACATTTGCTGCCAATTGTCAATGGTACGACACACGTGCCACTTACTGTAACCATCGCGCAAGTCCAAGCATACGTAAAATGACCTATATGGCAGACTTACAAACTAGGGTATCCAATCCCAGAGCCTTTTTGTATTCTCTGGATTTCGGGATTGATTAATTTTTAATCCCGGGATTGGAGACCCTAATACAAACATTGATTTTTATTTATAAGACCTACTATAAGTTTATTTTAATATGCCTATAACCTTTCCGGAAGTGCAAGCAAAACGTTTTTCAAAGTTATATATAAATCGGATGAGCGGCGTGACAACGAATAAAGTACGAACAAACAAACATTCATTTTATATATTAGATAGCTCAGCGCCGATTTCACTCATCGTGTGCATTATCAACAGACAGGAAAGTAAGAATTATTACAAGTGGTAAAAAAACATAAACCGACAATCCAGATAATCGAGGTTCTACTGTATATAGAGAAATCAAATATTATATTAAAATTAAAATGACCGGGTTTTTGGTTCTTTTAAAAACCTGCGGGTACCCAGTTTCGGGTTCACCCGGGTTGGGAACCCTACCTATGCCACGTGAGACTGAGTGGTAGACTTTACCGAATAAAAAACATTTTAAAATGCAATAAATAATATGTAAACTTTTACGACCGTTCGTTTTTCATTGTTTGTTTTCAATGTAACCAAGTGTTGAATACATGAAAGCAAACCAAAAACACTCCATCAACCGCGAATCCTTTCTCAAATATTTGACTTTCGCAAAACTTCAACCATTGGTATAAAACTGTGGTGAATTCATTTTTTAACATCATCTAAGAAGATATAAGAAATTAAAAAGATTTTCAAGGCCGGATGCAAAATATAACCATACCTTCAAATAATCGAATCAATGACACTGATCAAAATCTGTCAAATCAGCTCCAAAAAATCTTCGCCCAGCCCTATAATTATAGCTTCAAAAAATCGAATCAGTATATTTGATTATTTAAAGAACTTTGTAGCGATGCAAACTTTCTAATAAAGTTCTCTAAATATTATTACGATGCTTCAGTTATAAATTTAGTTATAAATTTATACATAAAAGAGACATTACATCCAATGAAAATCGTACCAATAGTAAACAAATGTAGATGAATGTTATATTATAACATACTTGGAGAAAACATGTTTTTCTTCTATTTTTTGATAACATTCTACCAAACATTTACTTTTAAACCATGTATAATGGGTATAAATAAAACCGACCGATAATTGAACGTTATATTTCAAATAATATATTTCCGTTCTGGCTGTATTACCAGGACTGTGGAGTCGGAGTCAGAGTCGTGAAAATCGAGTGACTCGAAAAAAAATTAAAAAAATATATTTAATGATGTATATTTAAACAAAACAGTTAAAAGTGTTTACATGGCATGCTTGGCTAACTAAAGATACTGTGATGGAATACATACATAGATATATACATTGGTTAAAATTTAAATATTCAACTCAATGCGGACTGTCTGGAACACACAGATGTACTCGATTAAAACCAAATGCCACTTATTCAACGCTTGCATTCTGCCGGTACTGCTTTACGGTTGCGAATCATGGCACCTGACGAAGACTCAGAAAACCCGTATACTGAGCTTCGAGAACAGATGCTTGCGTCGGATAATGGGGGTGAGGTGGTTTGATTTTGTGAGGAATTCAGAGATAAGGGAGCGTACAAGACAGCGTATGTCACGTGCTGCGGATGCCTCCGGAAGGGCTCAATCTTGCCTGCCTCTTCTTTCGACCGGTGGGATTCCGGCGTCCCGGACGTCCGTCGGGTACTATCTATAGGATGTACTCGGTGGAACTGAGGGATGCTGGCATGTCATGGGAGGAAGCAAAGCAATTGGCGGGAGACAGGTAAACATGGAAGTGCCGCTTGGCGGCCATATGCTCCACATTGGGAGCGAACATGGCCAAAGAAGAAGAAGAAGTTAAAATTAAATTATTGAAAAATTTCCTTGGAGTCGGAGTCGTCTTTTTTTTTACAAGACTCCACATCCTTGATTAAAACAATGAAATCACAACAAAACTGTGCATAAATACTTATCTTAAACTAGTACTGCAAACGTTTGGTGTAATCGCTGCACCCGATACGATATGAGTTGTAAGTCCCTGATTTTAAACTTCACGTTCACAATAATACATGGTCAGTCCTTTGATCATTTTCTGGACCCGCGTTAGGTCAGTTCTCGATTTGTGCTTGAGTGCCATCGGAGAGAAATAATCTGCGACACCAGCAAATATTATTTCAAAGTTGAATAACCTTTTAGAAAAGGTATAATTTTTCACGTTGTAAAAAATAGATATTTGGTCACTGCTTTGTATATTTATTTTTGTATTAAAAGTATATTTATTCAATAATTTACCCTAATACTTATTTTGAATATAATGCATTGGCAAATACGTATGTATTAAAATAAATGTAAGGAGTAAATTTCGTAGATAGATAATAAATTGACTAGTTGCCCCTGTGGTGTTGACAATAAAATACACATTTTTATTGTATTTTACTTAAGTATTGACACATAGTCGATTAGCCACGATACATAATAGAAGTCGATGTCAAGGTGGGCCATCAATTCTTGATGATACCAATAACCTTCGACGACTTTGAAGTTTTTTTATTTCCGCGAAAGTATTAGTGCAATTGAAACTATGGTCTAATGATTTACTAAGTAATTTTACATCTTTTTAAATGTGGTATAAGTTACATTTTTATTTATCTCGATAAATACAATCATGCATTTCCTCTTCAACGTGTAAGGCATGTATTTCCGTTTTGCTCTTGGTAGTACAATTTGAACAGTATTTTTTTTCAGATTGTAGAATGGATAATTAAAGAATCCTTAATGCGTAACAGATACATATAATATAACACATGAGTTAGTAGTATTTTTATTGGATTGTTCACATAAACTTAATCGTCTAGGTCCCACTTTTCAGCGACGCTCATTCTCCAGTCATAACCCTCGTTTCCTTGCTGCAGTATCGTATTGTTTTATGTGGCAAGTTCCCGTCAAAATTCGAACTCGAGATATACTGATAAATATACTTCTCTGATCATCATTGTCTAAAATCCGAAATCCCAATCCGTCTTAAAAACTAAAATCAAAACTGTGAACGTTCGGAAAAATACATTGTTAACTTCCTGTATAAATAATAAATATTTGTTTCTTTTCAATGTGAGTAAAAATGTTCGAAGCGTTATTTGTTTTATTATATTTGTTTAAGAAGACGTAATTCTCGTATTTTCGGGAATAAATACATTAAAATAACAATGAATTGAATCTGCGGTTTTTATCTTTGACGGGTGAAGTCAGAGTGGAAATAACAGAAAACGGACTTCAGGGGTTCTTTCTTTCAAACCATTTTTCAACTTTGCCAAGCGGTTTTTTTTCAATATCACATTGATTGAGCTTTAATTTCTTGGGCGCGCTAGCGTCAAAGTTCTTCGAGTCATGCATTTCTTTTTTATTGTTACTGACAGAAAGGCGTGATCGTTACAGAGGTGAGCAATCCACAACGAAGCTATTTCACGTGCACACCATCTGCATTAATGTGAATTGTATTATATTTGCCGACCCATATACTATACCAGTGTCTGCCAAACTTTTTTAATCTACGGCACACTGGTGAATGGGAATAGTACCGCGACACACCAAATAAAAATGCTTTAAAAAAGGAAATTTACCATTAGAAAAGAAGATATGGAAAATGTGTCGCGTTGACCACTATGTACGAACGTGACAAATACTTGTTTGAATGCGTTGAATGATGTTGAATTTAGTTAAAATTGGAGACAATTTAAATGAATAAGTATTATTTAAAATTAAACTTTTTTTGGGCTTCTTCCACCGCGGCACACTTGAGACTTCTTGAGGCACAGAAGTGTGCCGGGGCACACAGTTTGGCAGCCACTGTACTATACCTACACACAGCGCATACGTACATATAATAAATAAATAAGATCTTGTAAGAAGTTGTATTAATGTTTAGAAGGAAAATCAAATCTATGGAGGGTCGTCAAGCAGAACAGCTCTCGGTCTTTTTTAAAAAAGGATTTTTAGGCTTTGTCTCGTCATAATTATAAAAGAAGGATATCTTTGGGATATAATGCTTGCCTACCTCGCTGCGAAACTTTTGAGAGATTTCACAAAATATAGTAGGAATTTTCAAGTAAGTAGCTCTATGGAGCAGTGAGTATGTTGAGCAGTAAACATATGGGCTTCTTGGATTATATCTATCCGTGAGGATCTTTGTCAAAAAGTACACGTATAGTACGAATCACATAAAACCAAAATGGACCCAAAGACATTTTTATTTTGAATACGTAGATGAGTAGAGAATTAGAATGTCTGTATTTGTATATGATTTGTTCCTAGAATAATGGGAAATAATGAAAAAAATACACCATTTTTTTTAAGGGCGCCATTTTAAACGCTGTCTAGGGGCGGCACATAACTTAGGAACGTCACTGAGCCCCACTGACAAAATATAAGCAAACTGAATTACCGTACAATCTATAGTTAAATACAAATAGTGCATGTCAAATACAATTGATCTGAAGCAAATTGCTCTTTGATGTTGAAGTATTCGTGAAAATATATGGTATAATATAAATACTGTTAACTAGGGAATCTTCAAATAACTATATTTGTATGTATTAAATTAAGTTTTATTAAATTAATTTTTAAATACTAGTATTGCATCTGACAGTTCGAATATTTTTTTCTGTCAGCAATAATTGTGAACCGTTTTATCTTGAACTCTTTTTGTACTGTAAAAACTGCGATGAATGTTTCTCATTAATTGTACATCTCAATTAATATAACCCAGTGTTAATTATAATCGGTTAAAAGTGTTTACTAATCACTAAACATGCGATATAAAAATCAGACTTACTACGAATTAAATTTGATTAAAAATATCTTTTGGAAGTACATACGCAAAGCTTTTCTTTTTTATCAGTATCAGATGCGGAAAAGATGATTTAATTTTTAACTAAGTCCGCTAGTAGTGCAGCATATAAGACAAGACACCTTTTATCAAGTATTTAGACAGTTTTTATTTTAGTACCTCTGATGTTTTGCAACAAATTTACTCCGGAGACAATCTAAGCAATATTGAAAAGACATTGATTATAAATCGGTTTAAATATCAATTTTTGAGACTGTCAGTACTGAGACTCATGGCTACTGTTACTATTCGTCTAAAAGGCCGGAATAAACTTCAAGATAACTTGAATATTGTAGTTTTGTTTTTATATAGTTGTGATTGCTAGTTGGAATAGTATACAAAGTGCTTTTCTTTTCATCTAACGCGGTGAAAATTTTGCTTTAAAAATTGTTTGAAAACTATTACGTTTGTTGAATCTTAGGTCAATTTTGAGTGTTATGTTAAAAAAATACCAAGTTAATAGACTTACTCTGTGACCAGAGCCAGGGGTCTAATGTGTCATATATTGTTTTTTTTTGTTTTGCAAACTCTCTTATTTACAACACCTTTTCCTAACAGACGGGTCGATAGCGGAGTGGTCAACGTGGTTAGCTATCGTGACGGATCTCACGCAGCGGTGATCTGCCAGTACGATAACAAGGGGCTCGCTTAATTTCAAAGCAATTCTAGGTGCTCTGGGAAAGGAGTGATTTTTTAATCCTATGCAATTATATGGAATGCTTAAATAGGCAATCGATTGTTATTTCATAAATACACTTATAATATGTAACAATGTGAAATTTACCGTAAACTTATCAATTTAAATGGTCAAAAATAATACTGTGTATACTGAAGCAGTCGTAGATATTATAAAAGTCAGAAATTTCAGTTATGTACTAATTTGATCTGAGAATATTATTTTTTCTTAAATTAACAAGGGGCTCGCCGGCCGTAGTAAATTTCAACAAAGGGCTCGCGCGAGCCCCTCCGAGCCCCCTCCAGCCCACCCCTGATCTCACGGGTTCAAATCACAGTACGAAGCAAAGCGAGAGCGGTTATTTAACCACTTATCCTGTCTTAACTCTATCCTTCTGTCCTTACTCTCTTTAGGAAAAAAATTAAATAACACACAGTTCACTTAAAAAACTTCTGTTCAGATACCTCCATTAAGAATTCATATGCTCGACATTGGAAACGGAGACGGATTAGAAAAAAATCTTGACTTGGTTTATTGTTTTTCCATGCGGCCACGGCAACCAATGAAGGCTTTTTTTTTATCCATGTTCGCTCCCAATGTAGAGCTTATGACCTTCTAATTGAGCTATATCTACACAAAATTTCTGCGAGAACTGTTTGTTACTCAGTCACTCAACCTCTCTTATCAAAAAAGAGTAGTAGGGGTAGAAGGACAAGGCTAGGAGAAGACAGTGGTTAACTAACCGCTCTCACTACAGCCAGTTATTGAACGATCGGAAAGGGTGGGAGGGTGTTTTTAGACATCACAAACACCCACACCTTCGAACAGAAATCGATAAATCGATCGAAAAAAATCTGCTCAACTGGGACTCAAAACCGTGAAGTCTGGCACGGAAACCTACAACGCTAACCGCTGCGTCATAAGACCCGAAGTTATATTGTTTAATTGTTTTAAAAATTATATGTCTTATGTTTGGATGAATGGTTGTGAGCCACTGTAACATGATACAAATTATGGATGATGTCGAGTCGTTGAGAGAAGATGCGTTTTTATGCATACGTATTGAGAGTGTGTAGCGATGACTCGGATTTTTTTCTATGGCAATGTTTTCTAATGAATGAAGGTAGATAGGCTACCTACCTATCGTAATATATTATATTATTATTATCATCTCCGCGCCAGTTTGAATTTACTCGGCTTAGATTGTCGGTGGTCGGATGTAAAAGTTTTTACCTGTCAGAGTTTACCAATGCTTACGTCGCAACATTTAAAATAACAATTATCAATTCGAATATATGTTACATACAATATTTAATTATTTGAAACATCAACGAAATAACTGAAAAATAACACAAATAGTAGACAGACACAAAATGAGATAACGGATTCAATTTGTGTGCGAAATATTTTAACACTTTCTCTGATTATTTTGTTTTGATTTACAGTGAAACCCCGATCTACCGTTTTCGCATTGTTCGTTATCCCGCATGGATCGTTTATTTTTTACTCGACCAAGACCCGTCATAACAATATTTAATAATTCCACGTTTATCATTCCCCGATTTACTGATTTCCTTGATCTATCATTTAATATTATCGTCCCGCCCCAATTATTATCCCGATCGACCGTTTTTGTAGAATATTTTTTTTCCCTCAAACAGTTTTACATCGCATTTAGTTACATAAATAAATAAGTTTTTTGGTATTATTTGAAGATTTCCCGCATTATCGGTTTCCCGCATTATTCGTTCATTTATTACGGTCCCTTAAAAAACGTAGAATCGAGGTTCCACTGTATTATGAAAAACAATACTATTAACCGGATGGCTGCCACAAGCGTCTTAAGACGCGAACATTTCCGTGAACGGTACGCCAATCATACATAAAATGACGTCTTTGGACGCACGCTTTGAAAGGGATTTTACTAACGTAAATCAATTATGTTAAACATACAACTGTGTCGAACACACTACGACATCTATTGGGAATATCGTCATATACTCACAATTGAAACAGTTTTCGTTTTTACTACTTGAAAAAACGATAAATTAAAAAATATATATAATTGGAATTAAACTCGTGGCGTGCGAGGTACCGCCATACATACACCTGCTGGCAGTTAAAAGGTTAATAGTTATTCGTGACTGTGTATAAATAGTTCTGTATGAATATATATTTTATCAGTTGAAAATGCTTGTGATGTAATCGGTCCCGACCGTAATACATGATTGTGGAATAAGTACAATTACTGACAGTGGACACCGTAGAATTGATTAACCTTAACATGTTAATAATGAAAAATTGTAACTATATATTAGATTTTAACAGGCTCACTTTCATTCTTGGTGTAAATATTGATGACACTTTTTGCAGGTGATACTACCACGTTCAAGATTTACAAGACCAGGGCCGTTTTCGCTATTCTCAAGCATTATCAACATTCTTTAATAAATAATTTGAAATTAGTACAAAAGTGATTTAATTTACAGCAAAGTATTAATTTATCGTACACTCACTATTTGCATTTAATATAATTATTTAATTGAATTTAAATCCTTTTATTTTTTTAACTTTTTAATTAAACTTTTATTGTGTACGTAGAAATAATCAGTGGCGGTTCTACGTACTGGGCTAGGTGGGCTCAGCCCGACCTGCATTTTGCTTGTAAATTAATGTATAAGGTGAAGTGGAAACATGCAAAATTTCGTAGATACTATAACAATGCTAAATTTTTTTTAGCCCACCCAAGATTTTAGGTCACGAACCGCCACTGGAAATAATAAAAAAATGTGATGTTTTTAGTAATAGAACCTATTGTTGGTAACATAATATTATATTATATTACCAGGCTGCACACACAGATACTATCGCATGCGATTAGGTGATTGCGTATGCTTTAAAGCAAAAAAAGGTGTGTAAACGACGTGTTAATAGTTCTTTCTCGGTTTGCAGATCAAACACCTTTCTATATTAACTAATTTGAATACCTACTAATTTGATCTGACTAAATTGTTTTCTTTTAAATTAACAAGGGGCTCGCGCGAGCCAAGAGTTACGAGTCCACCTCTGGTTAAAAGCATATATTTTACTCAAACATATGTGTAAAGCCTGCTATTCGTGAAGAATTCTGGATTGCAAACCGGGACATTTAAAACAAAAACAATTTAAAATTAAAAAGAAACAAAGACATGTAGTAATTAAAACAAACATTATATTATTTTTATCTTAAAAAGTATAAATATTTGAGAATAAAAAAATAGTCATCAGTTTAATTTTTATGACGTAAAAAAATACCGCAATATGATCACCACAGTAATGTGTACGTATGTAAGTAGGTCAAGCGTCAAACGTTTTTGTACTCGACGTATCCTGCAAGTGGCATAATCCATCGCATTGCACTGTTAATACCATTTTAATGTCAAATAATCACTAATTAAACATATGCAAATACAAGTCAATCGTATGTACATTAAGCAAAATAACGAGAAAAGAAGTTAAGTCGTGTTTGTTGTCCAGCGACGGATTAAACAGTTAGACCCGAGGCGCAATCAATTTTGGTGGCCCTCTTTTTTGAATTACTAAAACAGAATTAAAAATATTATATGGGTTTGTAGAAGATATTTTATTTTAAGGCCCCTCAGATTGGAGGCCCCAAGCGGGCGCCTCTTGCGCTTATGTGTTAATCCGCCACTGAATTGTTGTGTATTTCTTTTCTCAATAGATACAATGATATTTTGTTTCAACAGTCGCGTGTACCCTTGAAATCGACCAATGAACGAATACCACGAAGTAGATAATATTATGTTAATATAAGATGACTAGATGTCTTCCTTTTGAAAAGTTTGTCCTCCTCAAAAATTGTGTCCTCATTGTCCTTTTTTAATGCCATTGGGTTTGCCGAGTACAAACGCCAACGTAGAGCCAACATTTACCATTTGCAATGATATCTGGACAAATGAAAAATCCAGACTAGCGGTTAAAACATTGGCAGGAATTATTATAGCTAAATATATTATAAATCAAGATTGCAAATCGTTCCTGAATCTGTAGAATAAAAATGAAGATATATTAAAAAAAATATAAAGAAACGATAAATATTGTTGAGTTGAGCTAGTTACATTCACATACATCCAGTTTTATAAATTGATTTTTCGATCGATTTTTGAATTTCTGTTCGTAGGCATGGATGTATGTGATGTCTTCAATTCCCCACTCCCACCCATCCTATCCTATGAACGGGCATATCGAGAGCGATTAGCTTACCACTAGTCCTGTCCTAGCCCTATCCTTTTATCCCTACTCTCTCTGGAAAAAGAGAGGTTGAGCAACTGAGTAACAAGCAGTTCTCGTAGAAACACTTCTGTTGAGATAAACTCCATAAGTAGTCCATATGCTCCACACGGGGAGCGGGTATGGTTTTAAAAAAAACGTTACATCAAATAATTTAGTAAAATTTCAATAGTTTTCTAAAGTTTTTGAACTTTGAATTGTTTTTTTGGTAAAGTAACATCAGTAACATTGTAATAAATCTGAATGAATGTTACTAAACATTTTTTTTAATATCCATTTTTACCAGTGTCCGTCCTTTGACATTTTTGAAACCTGGTCACCTTATTTAATAGTAAAAAAAATAACACTTTTTCTTACTAATTACACACTTTTTAATCAAATATCGGGAGCAGTGTCACCCATCACGAGAATTATCAACTGATGAAAATATAAATTGTAACAGGGTTATTTTATAACTGTGTTACTCCACGTGTTGTGTTGCAAACTGTGACACGTGTTTCGCCTCTTTAAGAAGCATCACCAGACAGAACATCGCAAGGTTAAGAATATATAAGGTAACCTTATGTAGCCTTGCAACGGTTTTTTTTAATATGTTGATAATGGTCGTGATGAGCGAAACCGGTCCTATTTAGAAAAAAAATCTTCCTGCATCTTATATTTAGTCATTTATTGAAACAGTTATAGTCAAAATCCACACCACCAGAAAGTTCATTCAGACGGCTGTAGAAATAAATACTCAATGTATGTAGAATCTTGACATGAGTCAGTCACTTATCTTTCAATTCTGAGCTGGTGATTAATGAAGGGGTATGGTAAAGAAATAATTATCACTCGTTAAGGATTGGTTGTGAAGAGGAATATAAACATATTATATAAGTCGAATAAAAATTTAATTATTGGAGGTTCCATACGGTGATTCAATCCATTGACAATCAACTAGAACGATAGTTCAAACACTTGTATCAATTGACTACTGGGCCAGCAGGAGTGCATAAATATATATGCACATTTCACAAAGACTGGTTGCTAGTCATATTTTTTCTAATCAGGCAGAAACAATACAAATAGTATGTCGTTGTCATAACCGAGACGTTAAGCGGCCGCCGCTTCTTCACACCGGCGTATATGTCAGCCCCCCGCCGCCCGCGGCCCCGCATTGAGAATCTCACTCAGTCAACTGCACAGAAAGTATATAATCATTCCACTTGGTACCGTTGCGACGTTTCGGAGTTCAGTCTTCACCCAGCATCGAGGCTGAATTGTGCTCTATAACTAGATAAAAAAGAAATATATTCAATTTGTATTGAATCAAAGTATTCGTTGGATTCCATGTGATATGCGCCGAGAAAGTGCATGCAATCCGGTGATAGGTTCGTCAAAAAAAGTGTTTTTTTTTTTATAATCGGTGTTAATTTTTAATATGGCTATTAAATATTTTAAGCAAAATTTATTTTCTTAATTAGGTCAACATAAAATTTATTGAGTTCAAGTTTAATTTAATAGAATCGGAGCGTATTTATTTTATGTGATATTTTTTTTATTTATACGATATAAAAAAAAAATAGAACACCCAATAAAAACTGCCGTATTTTACATAAACAATACAATATATCAACATCATTTGCATGTCGTTTAGCTATGGTATTTATTTGAAATAGGAACATAGTGAATTCTTCAGTATGTATTTTGGTGTGTTCATAAATGAAAAAGTATCACAAACAAAACTTACCATTTCATTTTGTAAAAATTTAAAATGTTTAGAGTCTGTTCTAATGCATTGATGCATAATTGAATTCAAATAAAGTAAATAAGAACGATTGATTGTTTATTGATATTAAAAAATATTTTATAGCCATTTAATTGTAATGATGTAAGATTGCCATGTAGTTAAATATTAAAGGGTGATGTGAGTTGATTATTATCAATGTAATACGGAATAAAGTGCGGAAAAGCTTGCAAGGGAACGTTATATAGGTGAGTGCTATTATAAATTAAATAACAAATAGTTTTTATGAATAGTTTAGTAAAAAAATGTTATTCCACTACGTATATAAGAGATTCGTACATTTATATATCGACTGTGGAAAGGGAAAAGGACGTAACCCATACATATCAAATTTTACAGGAAGTACAAAAAACGTGTTTTGATAATATTGGGCCATATACAAATTATGATATATAAACAACCTGGAAGTGCACGGAGACGTCTAAACTGGTGTTTAATTGACATAATCTAATATTAATTTAAGAAATTGTCTAGGAAAAACCTTTTTTTCAGACTTTTTTCTTGGTTTCAATTTTCACAAGCCCATCTTTTTTCAGACTTAAAAGCTAAATTTAGATACTAATTCAGCATTATGAGTTACGTCCTTTTTCTTTCCACAGTCGATATGATAGTATTCAGTTATCGCTACAAAAAATCATATATATTGATGATAGTCATTTCGGTTTCACGCCATCATCAGATCTGTATACTTTGCTATTTTACCATAGTTATACGAAGTAAATGCCAATTGAATCAATACTATTCAATCATATACACATTATTCAATGACAAAATAATTATTATGGTTATGATACTCAGTTAAATGGAAACATTCTCAGTGAAAATGTTTATCATAAAACGGTATCTACTTCCACAATAATATTTCACGCCATCTTCAGAGCTGTAATAACATAAAAAATATCACGTGTGAAGGTAACGTTTATATTTTAAGTGTTTTTATATACATAAATCTCAATTAATTTTAATATAGTTCCAACGATAGCGTGTTGCCGAAATAGCTGTCGGCAATATTTTTGTTGCATTAGATACGCTTAGCATTTTTTAAAATCGATTTCTCGATTTATGTTTGAAGGCACTGGTTTTATGGCTTAAAATTCCCTCTCAACCTTTCAAACCTTAAATAGCGAGAGTCCTAGTAGTAGTCGAATAACCACTGGTCCTGTCCTAAGTCTCTATATCTCTAAGAAAAGGAGAGCAGTTTTTTTTAAATATATTTTTTATCCATGTCCGCTCCCAATGTGAATAATATGGTCTCCTAATGAAGGTATATTAACAGAAGTTTTTCTACGAGAACTGTTTCGTTACTCAGTTGCTGAACCTCTCTTTTTCAAAGAGAATAGTAGGGATAGAAGGATAAGGCTAGTAAGGACTAGTGGCTAACTAATCACTCTCGCTACGCCCTAGTTATTTAAGGATCGGAAAGGGTGAGAGGGAATTTTTAGACATCACAAACACTCATGCCTTCGAACAGAAATCGATTTAAAAAATGCTGTTCGTACTGGGCTTCGAACCCGTGAGTTCCGGCAAGGAAGCACACAACGTTAACCGCTGCGCCATAGGACAAAGGACAATCAAATTTTATTTTGTTTTTATTTTAGTTGACGAATATCTTTCAGTTTATCTAATGAAAATTGATTGGTTGCGACTAGGGCATTTTTTAAGCTCTTCTAAGATTTGCAATTTCAAAAACATAATAATTAACGGAATTGGAAATAAATGGGACTTTCTCAAATTTTCTCAATCCAGAAATCCCGGGATTAGTACTATCACAATCCTGAGATTTCGAGATCCGGGATCCCGGGTTCCATTATGAAATTTTTTCACATCCTTGCAATGCACATTAGCACACAACGCTAACCGCTGCACCATAAGACCCGGCATGGACCGTCTAATTATAATGAAGTAAATTTTATTCAAACAATTTAGAGCTCTTACATTATTCAATTTTGTTGATTGCAATTAACTGTTTGATTTATAAGTAGACCGCGTCAAGAATATATGCACTGTAGTCAGAAAAAAAATTCATGTAAATATAACTACATGCTCGTTATTGCGAATGTCGATTTTGATTTTCGGATATTGAAGATCATGCCAGCTTCGCGCGTTTTTATTTAGAAAGTGCTATCGTCTCGTTAATTGAGGCAAGACTAAAATTGTTGTTACACTGGCCCAGTTTTTCCCCCATTACAAATATAACAAAATTAGCGTACTCAATTTAAGGCAACGGAATTTTAAGATGGCCACATCAGGTGTTACAGAACGTATGAAAAGAGTGTACCAGGCTGGGTGTGGAAAGACATTATCACTTATAATCAGTGCTTTTTTCCCATGTAACGCGGTTCTGGTACCTTTTTTGGCATTTTTAATGTTACAAATCAATATTCGATTTTTTTTTATAACTCGTTGTTTATAACCATTTTCAATCCTTTAAAATACGTGATACATTGGCAACGGACATGTATTAGAAAAAAGCTTGAAAAGAAACACGGCTTATAATACTTATTTCAGCACTTTATAATAAGATGGCGACCGGTTTCGCTGATAAGTCGTACAATTGAATAATTCCTGTTTGACGTTGGGAAAAAAATATTTGTTATTAGAGCATGAGATTGATTTGTCACATGACAAGAAAATACTAAAAAATCTATCCAATCAGATCCCCAGAGAAAAGCTCGTATCACACGACAACTGAAGCGGACAATATGTACTAATTGTTTTTTTATAAAAAAATATTCAATCTCTAAGCAAATTCAGCAAAACTCAAATTTTCACAAAATACTTGATTTATTGATGAATAAAAAATATCACGTTGAGTTTTTCTTTTATTTAAAGCTTTAATATAGTTAAATTAACAATCGTCTTAGAAATATATTAAATGTATTATATTATAATATAACGTATCATTTAAACATCAAATCAATCCGATTCGTGCGTTGACAGGAATTGAATTTTCGTGATTTCAAACCGCCTATCGTCTGTTATATTTATTTGATTTGTCTGTGTCACAGATAGGAAATTTTGTTATCTGATAAAACGATAAAAAAGGCTCTATATTTATTTAAGGTGCTATTGTCATTTCAGTAGCGACACGTGGTTTTAACCTGTAACGTTGATAAGAGTGACATCAGTGATAAGTCAAATTATTTGCCCGTAAATTAATAATATTATACAATAGTATCGTCAATTCTAATTTTAAACCGTGTTCGAAACGGTTCTGAGTTTGGCAGAACTTTTTCAGGCGGATATTTACTTGTTTTCGACTCTATTAAAATTGTATTAGAGTTTTTGCTATTTTCGGTAAGCGCATTTTGTTTCTGTTTTCAGAGATATAATTTTTAAACATTCTTTAGTCATTATATATTTTTTCGTACTCGCAGCTAGTTAGCAAATTATGGAAGCTGAAATATATTACTTTAGAACATATATGTATGTTAAACCCCTACCCAGTGCCGGTGCGAGATTATTTGGCGCCGTTTATTGGCGCGCCTAAAGCATCCAATTCCGAATCTTTTTTTATAATCCCGGGATCCAGAATAAAATCGTGTAGAATTTCGGGATTCGTGATTGGGAAATGTTTGCTCGTTGATTTTGAAATCCTGGGAATTTACGGATTTTTTATAGCTCTTCCCAGAATTTCCATTTCCAAAAATCTAGGGATTTGCAAAAATCTCAAAATTAAGAAAAACTGGAACCTTTTTTTTATCCCTCGATCAATGTTTTGTTGCACTATAAAAAGCAGTACTTTTTGTAATGGCATAATTTGTTGAACTGCTTGAAACTCTTTGCATAGATATTTAATATTATTAAAATGTAAAAAAATACTTCACTCCTCCATTTATACGCCCTCTTATGGCTTGCGCCCTAGTCGGTTGCCTATTTCGCCTGTATGGTGGCGCCGGCCCTGCCCTTACCCTTCAACCATCCCAACGAATTAATTTGTATTTTCAACCTTTTTTTTCTGGCTGATATTACCAAACATTAATTTATGTAGTTAAATTATATTTGGAAGAAGAAAAATAATCACATTATCCCTCATTTGAAAAAGAAAACCATTCTATTGGCAGCACGTACATGTGTGAACAATCTTTTAGATTTAAACGACCAAACACAATAAATAGACAAGGATAACTTCTAAAAATCTATGCGATAATCCTTAAGCAATACCAATGTCAAAATTAATAGTCTCGTGTTTCAAGCTCACGGCCAATTATCACATTATGTCGTTTACTATAGTATATAAATCAATGAGAAAAGTGGTAGGGTATTATTTTACAATAAATTGAACATAAATTTATCAATGCGCAATTTAAATTCATTTTAAATTCAAATTAGAAAAGATTTCTTTTTTAAATTTTCTTTTGGATATTTCGAGAAATTATATAATTGTAACGTTTTCTTTCTATCTGTCTATGAAATATTATTATCATTAAAGTTAACTGATTTTTACGAAATCTTATTATAGATATCATTTAATATGATGATAACAAATAAAATGTAATTACTATACGTATTAATTTAATAAAAATATGTTCTTACAATTTCTTTCAGATGTTAATCATCCATAATAAGTAATTACTTTTATAAATTACACTAAAGAAAGGTTAACATTTTAGTAGCTCAAATAATATTATTATTACAGTAGTGTGTGATTTAAAAAAATATTAGGAATCAAAGTTGCTGTTATGATATAATAACACTTATTTACTAAAGCAAAAATATTTCCAAAGTTCACCAAATGTGCCAAATCCTCCAATATTTAATAATAGTACTAAATTCATTTTTTTTTAAATTGTCGTTATATTATAAGGCTTTGACAATAATTTGTTGAATTACGTCAAAAAGATCTTAAATTTTTCAATGTCAAAAATAAAACAGCAAAAAATCTGTAATGGATGTAAAGAGCTATAAACTTAATGATTGTTAGATTACAAAACTAGCAAATCACCATCAACCTTACTTAAATTACGTTTCAATAAATATATACATGCTTGCGAATTTTTTTTTTGTGTTTTGGCACAAAAAATGTATTGCGAAAAGTAAATATTTGACAAATTAATATTGTCAAAATTATGTTGTGTTTATATATTCATTACTCATTTATTAACTGATAATACTTTGATCTCAACTAATCACCCAATTGTATTTTAGAATATAATTTAATATTATTATTTATGCAGTGTTTATTATTTCAAATTGCAGTTTGGTTAAGGAAACTATTCATTTATTATTAGTGTCGAATTATTTTGAATATGACGTGACATATCATTCGTTCCAAATACGAAAATTATAAAGAAAGTAAAATGAGTGTTGCTATTCAGAAAAACAAGTTTATCATTGAAAATAGTGTGAGTCACGAATTTATTTGAAATAAATAAACGTTTTTACCACAATGTCATGGCGGTATGAAAATTTTATGAAAACGGCAATAAATCAAAATTAAAAGAACACACAAGAATTTATACTATACTAAACATTCCAAGTACATAGTGCCGGCGTTATGTACAAGCGGAGCAGGCGAACGCCTGTAGCGGTAATTATGGAGAGGCGGCCGAATTCCTAGCGCCTAACCTACGGGTGGGGAATCTTTTATTTTCTGATGGCCACATTCATTAAAGAAAACGTTGACATCCCCCCCTTTTTTTCGACTGTCGAACATATAATGGGTTGATTACGCTCTTTTTCCAAACGCTTGCGTATAATTTTTTGTTCCCCTCCACTAGTCTAACCCGAGGGCCGCGAAACATCAACCTCTAATAATACATACTTCCATACAACGTTTGTATGAAAGCTTGCAGCGCTTATCGAATTCACTTTGGTCGTGAAGTTGCATGGTTCTTGGGTAAGGAATTATATTATAACACTAGGGCGAAAAAAATATAATCTAGCCTGAGGAGACCAAATGTCTAGCGACTGCCCTCCACATACATAACAATACTTGCAAGAAAATTATAAATTAAGTATCTTTTTAAACACTTTTTCGTAGTGAAAAAGTGTTAGATATGATTAATTCGACGTTAATTGATTGTAATGAATACACAAAATAAATCAATGGTGCAGCACTACATATAAATAATACATTTTTTTATTTAATTATATTATTCGTATACAACTAGTAGTTGAATAAAAAATGTTAATCAAAAACTTTCAAATTTTTAAATACCAACATAATAATACAAGTGCATGCGCACCTATAACAGATTATAGAATGAAACAAATATTATACCTAGTATCATCATAATATATTAAACCCGTAGAAGACTCCTTCTTAATATTTTCTATGCCTCAACTTTAGTTGTTTCAAGATATTATTATTATATTTAGTAGTAATAATAGTTATTAATCATGAAAATCTTGCAATACTATTCGTGTAATAAAATGTGATTGCCGAGGCCTAAAGGTTACGAGTTAAGTTACATAATGTTATAATCTTTATTGATTCAGTTGGCAAAAACGATTAGATAAAAAAAAATGGAATTCTAGCAGGTGGTAGAGTTTATTGGTTGAATTTTGACAGCTTTCATTTATCATTGTATTGACAAATACACACCATTATTTGTGGCCAAAACATGGTTATTCTTTATGGTTATTTAAATAAATTGCGATAAGAAATATTTTGAATGTTGTAAAGGTGCGGTTTATAGACAGATCATCGAGGAATGATAAGCGAATAACCAGGTATCTTATATGGTGCCAAGAACGATGATGGTTCTCACGTTTTTCAATTGATAATTTATTATTTGAACTGATTTAATATATTTTACGACACATGGCGTTTTAAATTCAGAAGAAATATCATTTATCAAAAAAACTTCACGCAAGCATTGTCATTATTTTTCATCCTGTGCTCAAAATAGTTGCGTTTTTTGTACAGAATATTTAGGCATTTTTTTTTATTTAGGTATACAAATTATAATTAAGGAAAAAATACTTGAAAATGTAAAATCACGGCCAACTACCACGATATAGGTGGTTGACCTCATATTTTTCAATGAATAATATCAGATTTAAAAAAAAAAAAATAATGATCAGTATTTCTTATGGCGTAATAGTAGTTCTTGCTTCTTAAGAAGGTGCTATTTGTGTGCATATTCATAATAATTCATAACATTTCTATAATTACAAAAATAGCGTTGTATAAGTTTTTTTTCGATTTTGTCAACACTCGATTTTTGAAGATTGTGAGCTATGATTCTTAACAACACATTAATGAACGCCATAGTTTCAAACCTACCTAACTCCAAAAACCAAAAATTTTGGCAATGTGCAAAAAACTGCTGTGGGCTTTTTGGATTTCAGTAGGTTTTAAGACTAAACACTTTTTTAAAATGCGTTTTCTCTGTATTTAGAGAGGTTTTAAAATCGAAAATTTATTGATTATGTAGATATTGAACTATGACAAAAAACAAAATTAAAATCCGACACAGAGTTTAACTGAGGCTAGTTTATCACGTGAAAGCACGGTTCTGGAACTCAAGCGATAGCTTATGTACCACGCGAAAACACGGTTTCGGGATCCGATGTGTTAAAAGTAGAACGAATGACAGTAGATAGATTATAATACCAGTGCTTTTTTTACACCGTCTTCTATTGCTGTGTGTATTTTTATACTTTTATTTGTAGACGCGTCGTTATGGTAGAACCAATATAAGCAGATGTACGAAATGATAGTTAGAGGAAGTCTTAAGTTGAAAATGTTATACAATACAATGCCGACGTGTAAATAGTATTTTGACGACGCGTTTTAATTCCGGTCAATCCACAATATTAATCATAATAGTTGGTATAATATATATTGCATTGTTATTTTACGAATACGACAAAAGATCGAGATAATCCGTATAAATGAATATCATTTGAACAAAACTCGCAGTATTCAGATATTTTTTTTATACACGGTAAAAAAATATCAAAGTATTTAGTCACTTTTAGGAATTTAATGTTCACTGTCAATAATTGGTGGAAATACATTATATTAATAAAAACACAATATTCCTTTGTACTTTATTCCACTTTATTTAAAAGGTTAAGACCGGTTTCGCTCATTGCGAGAATTGTCAACAGATAAGAAATATAATTTAATTGTGCTTTTTATACAAAATAAATTTAAATGAAAATGTGTGAACAACAGTTGACATTGAAAAGAATTAACAAATTACAGTATAAGTGATTCTACAATTACACAAAATTTAAATGTTTAACACCTCTAACATATAATTTAAAAAAATCATCGAAGATAAATTTCAAGTTGTGGCTGATGGTAATTACAAACATTATTTATTAATACAAAGTATTTAGTTATACAAATTAAAAAAAAAACTGTTTATAGCTATTTATGGCGATGGCATAAGTTGAAATAGCTATAAACTGATTTAATAAAAAATGTAGAACTAAATACTTTTATATTTTTTACCGTATTACAATGGAGTTCTACCTAGTAAATGCCAATTCAATCAATAAAATTTAAAACATTGACATTTTAGTATGTATGTACGACAAAGCGTAAGATATCTCAAAAGCAATGGTTTTTTAGAGTTTGTAAATCATTTGATAGACAATTTGATGGTCGAATACCGTATTGGTTATTAGAGTGTTAATCGTATAATCACTGTTCTTCAATGCTCCTCTTTTTACGTGAATGAATTTAAAATATACAATACATAGTATATAAGTTTTTTTTTACTTGTTTATAGTATCTATAAACATCTTATGCCTGTTGAGATTCATTCTAAATAATAACTGACAATAAACGAATTCTATTTATGTAGAAATTAGCACCCCACCGAGATGGTTACACAATTGTATCATGGTTTGGTATTGAATTATGTGGCTCACATCTTGGAAAGTTACGAAGATGTTTAAAACTTTCAAAAAATATTACATTTAATACGCATCTGTTCTGAAACAATCAAACTTTTTTCATTAAATCTAGTTGTCGAATTTCACACAAAATTCTAACAATATTATCATCACTCATAGAACTATATATAATATTATATATACACTCAACTCTACAAAAAACCGCACAAAAAAACAATGTAAAAAGTGATTCTCTAAATTTAAACAACTTTAAATTTGAATCGTTAAAATTATGTACATTCACACAGATTTTGTCACTAACGACCCGGGTTTCGCCTTTCGGCATCTTCAGGCGTTCAAGTGCACGGATGAACTTGAACTGGTGAAACCCGGGTCGTTAGTGACAAAAATTGTGTGAATATACATAATTTGAACGATTCAAACTTAATACTGAAATTCCACCAACCACCTTCAGTCGAAATCTTAAGTTAGTAATAAGTAATGAAGTAAATTATACAAAACATTAATTATAATATATATTTTAATTAAGACAAAAATATTACTATTAATCGCTATTTGATTGTATACGGGGACTTTTATGGTGTACTGGACATAAATAGCTTTAATCGCTAGGAATGTTTGACACGTCTGATGACAACCGACCCTGAGCTTTATTAAAAAATGTGGATACGTGTAAAGAAAGTGTTTTACTTTTTAAATATTCAATTCGCCAAAGTTAACGTCTTCAGAATTAACTTAAATAAATATTCAAATTCGCAGTTAGTTTTCAGTGACTGTCAAATCTTTCGATATCGGACTTTGAGTCGATTCTTTTTAACATAATTATTATAACTTCACTGAAAATGAGATAAGATAAATTTCTATTTATAACGATTTTACGTGGTATTTAAATAAATTTGATTAAAATGTATTTAAATATTGATTCTTCGCAAAAACTTAGAGATATAAAACCCAGAGGTGGCCAACTATTTTCTTGTTTAGATCGCCATTTATTTTTTAAGACGGAGGGGTAAGCAACCAGCTGTAAACAGTATTTTTTGAAGAAAAAAAGTTTTGCTTAAACACACATAAAGTCTTTTATTACTACTTGATAAGTATTTCTTTATCCCGGGAAACATATTTATTTACGGGAAGAGGTATGATATACATTTTATTAAGTAAGGTTAGAAACATGCAAGGTATTAACCCTTCCCTTACTATACAAAAAAAGCACAAACTCCTGAGCTGTGTATCCGTTACACATCAGGCAAACGGGAGTGAATCATGACAATTATATAACACTACTACAGCAGTACTACATATAATTGTCATGATTCACTCCTGTTTGCCTGATGTGTAACAGATACACAGCTCAGGAGCTTGTGCTTTTTTTGCATAGTAAGGGAAGGGTTAAATAGTTCAGTCGGGGACTTTTTTATCGACCTCTATATTATTATTTTAAGAAAAATCATATTATTTAGTATGGTATATATCATTTCGTTTATAAATAAAAATAAACATATCATTAACGTTCCACTATAATGTGTTTTTATTTTATAACGAGACATGGGATGGCGAGAAAGAAATTTCCAATATCCTTTCTGAAATCCTGGATTAGAGGTAAAAAAACACTTTAATTTTTATCAATTAACTGTCACTCATTAATATTTTGAACCTTTACATGTAAATTCTTTTCAATACATACCCTGTCAATTTTATTTTGTTTTGTTTAAATAACACTGTAACATTGTATTATCTTAACAATTGATCAAGGCTGTGGAGTCGTGTGAAAAAAAGACGCTCCGACTCCGAGGACTTTTTTTAATAATTTCATTTTAACTTATAAATATGTATACCATCAGATCATCTTTAGTCAGCCAAGCATGAAATGTTAACACTTTTGACTATTTTGTTTAAATACACATCATTAAATATATTTTTCAAAAAAAAAATCGAGCCGCTCATTTTTCACGACGTCGTCTCCACAGCCCTGCAATTGATCATGCTCGTCACGAGCGAAAACGGTCCTGATTGCAATAAATAAAAGTGGAATTACATAGTACAAATGAGTAATTTATTTTTTGAATATTATGTTTGTCCACCACGTATTTGTAGTTAACACCATAAAAGTGATTTAATATCTGAAACAAATTTCATCGCATCAAAGCATAGCTTTATATTGCATTATCCCAATTGGCTTTTTACCTTGAATTGACTAAATTAGACTACTTTCCATGTATGATAGAAAAGCATATGTTTGTTGGCCGCTTCTCTTCTATGTCCGCGATTGCTTTCTCGTGGTATTTGGGTTAACGTGCTAACACTGACATCGGTACGTCTAACAAACAACATGACATGACCAACACCCTCCCAGCAAACAAATTTATATAATTACCGCTCTTGAGAGAAAAAGAAAGAAAGCTACCATTACAATAATATGATGGATATGAAAAGTGCTGTTTGTTTGCCAAGTCAGCCATTATACGAAACCGCGCATGATTACTGAATAGCAACTTAAATGATTTAACCCACGCTTTGCGGACGACGATCGCGTATTTTTCTTGGCGTACCTTATGAAGACTTTAATGAATGAATGAGCTGATAGCCTTCCTAGACTAGAAGAATATTAATCACAGAAGAATATATGTACATACGGTATCTGTTTTTACCGAGAGTTGGAAGACGGCGACGGATTTTATGTAGACATGTATTTTCGTTTTTTTAAATAATTGCTTATTATATATTACATATTAAATTAGCTTAATAGCGACAGCAACTGTTGATGTATGTAATAAAAGCGGGTCGGTGACAACAGAATACGACAAAAATAAAACGAAATATTTTTGTCATATTTATTCATGAATTAAAAACATGTACAAGACAATTTCAAACACAGTGGAACGTCCAATTACGCTACCCCGAACTACGCGCCAAACAGGAATATTCGCCACAAATCCCCCTATTGCACTGTTGCATTCTATTGTCGTTGCTACGAGACGGTCGTCTGTGCGGCGCATACTGTCAAATGTTGGCTAGCGTCTGTGTATTCACACGTACCAGGCTATACACGTATAGCCAGACGAATGTCTATGTGTTGGATTTTGGCGCGCTTTGCATTTTATCACTAAGGGAAATCTTAGCATTTTTTGCGGAAAAAACCAAATCCCTAATTTTGTATGAGATACACTCTCCCAATTACACTACCCTGAATTACACTTTCCTGACTTTAGTATAAATGGGGGTTTTACTGTACAGTGGAACCCAATTACGCTACCCCGAATTACGCGCCGAACAGAAATATTCGCCGAAAATCCTCCAATTGCGCGGTCGCATTCCATTGTCGGTGCTGCTGTACACACAGCCGGGTGGTTGTCTGTGTGGTGCACACGGTCACACGTTAGTGAGCGCTATGCATTTTACAACTAGGTAATTAAATATTTCGTTCATATTTTTTTTTTCATTTATTCTTAGTTTTGACAGTTTGTATTTTTCGTGAAAAAAAACTTAACCCCTACTTTTTGTATGAGATTCACTCCCCCAATTACGCGACTCCCAATCAAGCGGTCCCAACTTTCGCGTAAATGGGGGTTAACTATATGTATACATATTTAAAAATAAAAAAACTTTTTTGTACTAATTCCACATATATTTATTAAGATCAGGACCGGCTTCACTGATCACGAGTATTTTCAAACTGACAAAAATATATATTGACAGAGTTGTTTATACAAAACTAATTGAACAATTACAAATTGAATTTACACCCTCTTTAGCCTCACTTAATTTTTTCATAACTAATCTCGTGATAAGCGAAACCGGTTTTGATATAATAAATAAATATGAAACAAAATATGTTTTCGATGGATTCGGTGATAACTTTGTGGAAGTTTATTTTTAATATTAAATTACATTTGAGTTTATTCGTAAACCTTACAATGTTATGTTTGATGATGCTTCTCAAAGAAGCAAAACACGTGACACATTTTGTAACACAAGTGGAATAACAATGTTATAAAATTAAAATTTATATTTAAGAACAAAAGATTGTTTTTTAAATAAAACATATTCAAAGATATACATATCAATATCGATATATAACAAGATCAGGTAGTATGTAACATGTAGTTAATAAAATTAATTAAAATATATGCATGAATGTTCCCCGGGTTCCGTATTTGAGCTCGCCTCAATACCACATGGGAACCCATCTCTGGTCACGTGAAATGTTCCACGATACGGCGTGAACAAGTGAACTTTGTGTTCCGGGACATGTTCCGGAACCATTTGTTCCTAGATGTATGGGCACCATTAGAATTTTACTTAGTATCGAAAATCAAACATCGATACTTTACTTCCTTATCATTATACATACAATAAAAGTTACGCCCAAACACCCGTTAGATTGATTTCGTGGTACTAATGACTAATTCATCGGTTAATATTACATGAATTATGACTCTTAAATTAAACTTTTTTTTTTCTTAACTATCGCACTGTAAGGTAAAGAGACAGTACACTCAGGTGCTTGGCTTCCCACGCAGTTATTAGATTTTTCCCAGGAACGGCTTTGGTTCGTTTGTCTACTTTCGATATGTTTTTGAAGATAGTGTGGTCGGCGCTTAACGTGCTCTGCCATATATGTAAATTTGTGACGACGTCTTCTTGACCTCAAAACTGTCTTATGCAGACAAAAGTGATTTCTTTGTTTTGTAAAATCGTTTTTTAAACAACGCAGCAAATTTTATTTCTGTATCTAGTAACTGCATTAAGTGTGATCCACTTTTGATGCGTGCAAAACTGTAAAAGTTGAATTATTTTTTAAAAAAACCTGCACCGCTATCTTTAATATATATTTTTTTTAAATCCATATCCGCTCCTGTTTGTTACTCAGCCGCTCAACTTCACTTTTTTTCAAAGTGAGTAGTACGGAAAGAATGATAAGGCTAGAACAGGACTAGTGGTTAACTAATCGCTATTGCTACACCCGGTTATTAAAGGATCAGAATGATGGCAGGTGAGGAAATTATGTGAATTGACATCACAAACACCCAGTCTTGGATCACAACTTTGAATTGAATAATTCTCAAAATCACTGTGATTTGACCGGGAATCGAACCCAGACCTGCGTGATCGGTAGAGCAAGTTCTATTCAACACAGCACGCGACTTTATATTATTGTAATAATATTAAATATAAAACCAACGATGGGAAGTCGTGGCGAAAAATCGCAACTCCTACTCCAATTGAGAAAAGATGTAAAAAAACAAAACGAGTTCTCCTAAGTCTTTAGAGAAATTTTTAATATAGGCATATTAAAATGCATATTTTTATATTATAATTAAAATAAAAAAGCACTTGGAGTCAACCATTTTTTACCTGTAATTCTATTTGTTGTTTATCCAGATATGACACGTATTTAGTATCTTCAGGCCAAAAACATCTCAATTGTTATCCATATCTAGTGAAAGTCAGGGTAGAAAGTGGTAAGAGTGTATAGGAATCTAACTTATGAAATCACTGTTTAAATTACTAAATATAACTGTTTGACTATACATATGGCTTTAATTTTACGTCTTAAATTGTCTATCAAGAGATTTTACGGAAATGTTTATTAAATATAATTAAAAAAAACATCAAAGTTAAAGTGGTGACTGATGGTAATTACAAACATAATTATAATTTCGGAAATTTCGGAAAAAGTGATCTAAAATGCTACATTACTAAAGTTAATAACTTAACCCTTCCTTTACTATGCAAAAAAAGCATGCGCTCCTGAGCTGTGTATCCGTTACACATCAGGTAAACGGGAGTGAATCATGACATTTATATAACACTACTACAGCAGTACTACATATAATTGTCATGATTCACTCCTGTTTGCCTGATGTCTAACGGATACACAGCTCAGGAGCTTGTGCTTTTTTTGCATAGTAAGGGAAAGGTTAATGATAATTTAACTGCTTTAACTATTCCATCTAGTATGTATACTTTTACAAAATCGACAGCCATGAAGATTTTGAAAAAGATTTTTTTAAAAACCATATCAATTCATATATATATATATATATATATATATATATATA